>JAECUM010092976.1:0-259954 GCA_016617855.1 Megalonaias nervosa | reverse complement strand
GGGGCCCCAAGTTGAAAATGTACTTGACTTGAGATAAATATGCCTTTTCAATATTGTTGTGCACCATTTCAGATTAAATTCAAGTTTTTGTCTAAGATAATAGAGATCTTCCTTTGGCTCCAAAACTGGAAGAACTCCTGACAAAACTATTAATGGTAGTATTAGAAGCAGATGTAGTTGTGGATTTTTTAAAAACTGGTAAATTGTTTGAGATATTTCTGATAACTGATATTCTTTCAGTAATATATCAACAACGAATCACCAATAGATTTAATGCCCAGTCTTTATATATTTAAGTTATATGTATATCTACACAAATTTCATATTTAACCATTTGCATTTTCAATATATTTGCCTCAGTTATGATTCTCAGAGATTTTATAAACAAGTTTCATACTACTGTACTTAAAGTATGGGGCACAAGACCATCATTTATTCTGAATAAAGTTCTATTCCATTTCCCCCTTCTATACTGATGTACTTGGCAAAGATTCTGAATATATTTCAGGGGAACATGTAAATTGTTTTCCAAGCAATTCAGGGCAAAATCAGACACCCTAAGCAATTTTTCACCGCAGATGCTCTCTGGACTGGCCTTGGATATTACAAGTACCAAAAAGTAAAATAGTGAAAACTTTTATATAATATTTTGAGCTGACTCAAAGTTCCAGTGTCATAATTTTACATTTTAATTTTACATTTTATTTTGTACTAAGATCGTAACTCTACCCTAGAAATAGTGCATACTTCCTTGAAATTCAAAAGATTAAAACTTACATCTGATGCCATATATCATCAGTGGGTCTAACTGTTTCTTTCCGTGTTTTCCCATTCCTGACAAGTTGGATGATGCTTGTGTTTCCCTATCAAACAGGTAATCTAACAGTGTTAATGCCATTTTCTCTGGAGTTCGACAGTTTGAGTGGATGTGTAACAGGTCACTGCAAGAATAACAAGCTGGTGTTGACACCGATGATGAACATTCTTATACAATGGTAAATTTGATTAGTTGAATTGTTGACAATTTTTAGTCCCTTGTCATGCCAGAATGCTTTAGTACAAAAGTGAACTCTAACTGTGATAATTTCAACTTAAAAAGTTCTAAATCGTGCAAAAAATGGCAATAATAATCTTGCATTGGAAGAATGGTTTTGACTGTTGCAAATATTCTTTCTCTGCCTTAGCTAATGTCACCGATGCAAATTTGCAACAGTAAAATCATTTATAACATCTTAAAACATCGAATACAAGAATGTTATCACCTAATCACAAATAACATGAGATGTATTTGTAAAACATGCTTATCTTACAGAAGACAAAGAATGTAACTATTAGTGTTTGGGTGTAGACACCAAAACACAAAGAGTTACATTCTTTGTATAATAATAATGTAATAAACACTTGGCAAACCTTGTCCCTGACACAAATCTAATGAATCTGAATTAATTTTCTCAGTCCTGCACACATACTGGATAAATTCTGTTAGTTGGGAGATAGTCATAACATTTTGGCTTTGCTATTACCTTGAATTTAAACCAAATGTTCTATGACTCACTTTCTAATACACATACATGTCTGCATATCATCAAAATATCTCTTGTTAGTACACTTCTACCAGGCAACGTGCTATTTTTAATCTAATAATTATTTAGCAAATTTATGGGACTTCAAAAATGCCCCCCCCCCTTTAAGATTTTCAAATATTTCCATAGAAAAATTACAATTTTTGTATTCCTATTTTATCCTATATTTAATTTCATACTCAATGACTCTAGGTGCAACTGATAAAAATGATACTACCCCACATTAATTTTAAAAGTTTTTCAAGTAATACTAATAAACAGACAAATAAACAGACAATCTTGTCCCAGTATCATTTTCTCTACAAACAAAATTTGTGGGTGGAGAATATGTAATTTAATTAAAATTCATCATATGTATGATGTGTCATCCTGCTATATATGCATTTATGAAGTTTGGTCAGAAGCATTTGAAAATGCCAATGTAACAGAAACTTCAATACATATAACCTTTGACCCTGGTACTAGGACAGGGAGTCAAGGATGATACTCCTCTTGCAGATGAAGTTTTGTGAATTTCCATCCAGTGGTTTAGAAGATGTGGCAGTGGACAGGCAGACACAGGAAACACAATATGCCCAATACTCTTTGAAAAAGCAATAGATAAACAAAGGAACATCAAAGAAAACTTATGACTCCTGCTACATATACTTCTCTAGTATAACATGTAACCTCCATACACACTGCAAATCAGGTCTGCATTATTCGCTTGAAATCATCAACAGAAGGGACAACATAAACAGTACATATGAAAATATACATGAACGACCAATTCTTGACAATGGTTGCTATGATATTTATCTTACCTTGGTGTAACATGGCATCGTACCCTCATTTCAGGGTTATTTTCATCCCCTAGCCATGTGCCATTGGGATAGTCCTCTGCAAAAGAACTCAACTGGTTTCAACTTTGTCAGTATTTTAAAAAGTTTACACCTATATTAAAAGAATACATCTAATATTTTCTTCTGTAAACCCATGGTCAGGATCGCTGCCCAGTGACAGATATGGTCCGTTTAGAAGCTACATTCACTTTGAAAGAAAGCTGCCTCTGAAATGAACACCATTACAAGTTGCACATTTCATACAATGTCTCCAGCTAGTGCAAAACTGTATAGTCACAGAAAGTTGGTCAGTACAAACTCATTTTCACCTCACAAACAAATAAGGCATTGCATACACTAGAACTCTAGCATATGTCTAAATTGTGTTTAGGAAAGAAAAAAAAAAAACCTTGAAATTTTATGAACATTCATTTGAGCACAGATCAGAAGTGAGAGAGAAACAGCCCAAAACCCATACTTAAAAATTTATGTGCTGTGAGAACTCAGATATAACCTGTACAGACCTGCCACCTTTAGCAGAATGAAAA
Organism: Megalonaias nervosa; assembly: GCA_016617855.1. NCBI lineage: Eukaryota > Metazoa > Mollusca > Bivalvia > Unionida > Unionidae > Megalonaias > Megalonaias nervosa. The sequence goes on along the minus strand of JAECUM010092976.1, from coordinate 257,002 downwards.
TCAGGATGCCAAAGATACAAAACACGATTTACTTAACATGAGAAATGTATGCTATTCAAACCGTAAAAATGTATCATTTTTCCATTTTCATCATTTATGCTAATAATTAGAGTTAATTCAATTCACAAAATAAATATCAGCATAAAAGTTGAAAGTGGAAAAATGATAGATTTTCATGGCATGACTAGTGTAATCCTCACAGAATTTCTGCACTCGCTGAAGGTGATGCAGCCATCATTAATAGTTTGGGGTTTCTTTGGTGTTTTTAAAAATTTGATAATCAGAATTTTATGATTTTTTAAACAAAAAATTCTGAATAATCCCAAGTAAATTGGGACAAGTATCAGGTCTGCATATAGTTACAAATTTTTGTGTTGTGAGAACCTTGAAAACCATTGATTCTGCCTTATTTACTTCAATTTTTACATCTACTTATTTATCTAATTCCACTATCAGCTTTTGTTTCCTTCAGACTACACTACATACAGTATAGCCAAGAACTGCTGTTTTGCTGGTTTATTATGAATTCATTTCCAAAGATGAGATACAGTGATAGCAGCACATGCTTTGTGCAATCCAAAGCTTATCATGCTTAGTCTCGATTTCAAATGAACCAATCATATTTTAGAACTCTATATCCCTATAGACATGCAATACATTTACTCTAAGGACAGAACTGGGTGCCCATTCTAAACAGAAAATTGCAATGAAATTTTTTATTTAATTTTTTTTATATACAAAAACGGATTTTTAACACAAAATATACACCTGTATTAAGGTCCAAAATGTGGGACAAATACAGGAAAAACGAGACACTTGGCAGCTATGCATGCTCAGGCATAACAGGGAATTGCAACAGCAACAAAGATGGCTTGGTGCTGTATATTACATGTACACAACACTTTAACAGCCATATGATCAACTTAGTCTAATGTAGATGGTTTGAACTTTGGTATCAAATTTCTTCATATTTAAAATACTAAGAAAAAACAATGAATAATTACAATCCAATAGCATCAGTAGATATGCAGTTGTTTGTATTAGTATAGCATAGAAAAGAACAACCTTCTTGAAGAAAGCAATATATTCTGGGCTTCTTTTTTAACCAATACACTTCAGCTTCTTAAGTTTACTGGTTTTCTTATCTCTTGTTTTTCCTGCACTATGAAGCAGATTTGTGTTGAGACTGGCTCTTCAGTGCAACAGAAAAGGCAGGGAAAATCTGCTTTATTCATACAGAAATAATACCTACCCCACTGTACTTTTTTTCTAATAAAATGGTCAACAAACTGCCACAAATTGCCATTCAGTCCACTTTGCATTAAATTAAGATACTTGTGCAATTCTCAACCATTCAGAAGTATCACCACTATGAACCATGTTTGTATGTGCACTTGCTCTCTTGATAGCTGATTTTTTCTTTCTTCAAACAATGTAATGACTGATGCATTAAAACCTCTCCAACATTAATATACAAAACATTTATTAGTAGAATTGTAGAGGTATGAATCTCAAATGATTAATGTCTCCAATATGACTTTATTGGTGGAGTAAACAGCCTGAAGTATTTCATCTATCACATATCACAATACTCTCTCTCTCATACTTCCAATCTAATATTTACTATGCTCATAAAAACAATGATCATATGACAAGTGTTTTTAAAACACCCCCACTTCAACTATATATATACACACACACAAAACTCCATGGTTTTTTTGTGCATTACAGCACAAGAACACAAGTAGGTTATTTAGTGCCAAGGCAAATGGAGTAAAGTGCACTGCCCAAAAACACACCACAGAGCTGACCCAGACTGATCTGATGGTAGGATTCGAGCCTACACCCTTTAGTCACAAGTCCGGCATAGTAACCAGAGCTGCAATGGCTCCTTATACATACAAGATTTTTGAAGTACATAGTGTGGGGTGAAAGATGAGTGTGTACTGACTGGGAAAGCCACAGCAGATTAGCTGGTAGAGCATCAACCTCATAATCCATGGGTCATTATGTTAGTACCTGCCCAGGCCAATCCATGTGTGGAACCTCAGAATGTCCTTGGAAAAACCACTTTGCTCCAATTTCCTCTGCATGATATATCCAACAATGTATTCAAAATTCTATTTTTAAAAAAAAACAACCAACCAACAACTGTGCTGAACATCTCAGTCTAGCCATTTTAAGTGTTGCACTGGCTGAGAACAAACCTACCTGGGAAATGTGTGAACTATGCTTAAGTGAGTTTAGTTCTAAAGGATCATTAGTGCAACCAGGCAGCTATCCTAACACTGGGTGTAGTTCTTTCTCAAAGTGAGGAAAACTTTCCACAAATAAACACTTCTGGTTGCTCTCACTGGATCAAAATGAAGCTTTGGACCCCAACCTTTTCTCAATAAAATGAACTCTATACTACTCAGTTATATTGCTATATTATCACTTATGTGTGATCTATGTAGTTAGCCGATATTTTAGTGGATAAGCAATTGCAAAGGAAGAATACCTATTGGTTTCTAAGAGCAAAGGTGACAATAGGATATGTGCTAAGAAAGACCTTTGTGTTGTTTATGGGGGATGAAAAATCTATTTAACAGAGCAAAAACTTAAACAGAACTTTAGTTCTATGTGCTCTCTCCTACAGACTTGAGCATGTAATAAGGAGACTATTGGAAGCAACATTTTTTGACCTGGTTCGAGTCAGATCATGACATTCATGCTGAGATCTTGGACTTTTTGGAAAGAGTTCATGCTTTTTAACACCAGAGCTGATCGTCAACAGCTTTCCAAGAGTATTTCTTTTAAAATTGAAAATGAATTTTAATATATGTTCACAGCATAAAGGGTACAAAAGTAGATAAAAAAAAATCCACAGAAACAATGTGAATAACTAGCCCATCACTACAGCAATGGGACACTGCTTCATCCTGTAACTACCTATGTCAAGTGTCATTTGATCCGCCAAACTTTTATCCCATTTTATTTATTTTTTCATGATTTTAAAAGAAATGTAAACAACAAAATCTCTGAATTTAAAAAGTTATGTATTTTATTCAATTTTTACATTTTGTATTTCATCAGGTAAATTCAATGAGTTGGGGAAAAGTTTTCCAACAAATGCAAGGATTTTTCAGAAGTAAAACCAACTTTTCAAAATTCAAAGAGTTCTCAAAACAACCTCAAAAATTCAACGATTTTTCAAGGTTGTATGAACCAAGGCAGTTACATTTATATAAAAAATTGACTATTTTATGGATTTTACCCTATTCTTGCATTTCCCTTTGTTCCATATGTCCTTTCTGGGATACCTAAACTTACTCAGTAAATTATATATAGCCATAAAAATCACATACATACACATGCAAGTAGATCCAATTGTATGTACATATATACATACAGTTCTATGTACAATGTTGATGACAGCATCATGATTTTGGTCAACATACCTTCAGAATTTAGAGTAATGAGTGTAACATTGGGACCTAAGCTCTGTACTCCATCAGAAGAAGAACTGGACAGTCTTGCTTGGTCTGCAAATAGTACAAATTTCACCATGTGTAAGAGCTGCTGTGTTTATCAGCATAGAGTGTACATTCAGCTGCAAACAGCATAGATCCAAATCTACCATCACATCATGCGCTGGTTGATCTAGGCCTATGCTATCAGTAGATGGAACCACATTATAACAGCATGAAAGTGCATACTTTTTTCCCCATACAAAAATGAGAAAATATTGAAAAAGGAAAAGTAGATTCTCAATTTGAGTAATGTACAAATTTTCTTATTGTAGACAATGCAAAATTTTGTATTCTTTACCAAAATGTGGAAGCTTCATAATTGTTATGTAACTGCAGCAGTGAGAAGAGTAAAGATTGAAGCAGAGATCTACGACAAAAGGGATTTTTGTGTGGGGGAAAAAGTAAAATATACAGCAGTACCAATATCAGGTTTCTAACTAGTAATATGTTGGGTGTGTGAATATGGGAATTTCAGAGACAGATTTGAGGGAAGCAGTGATAAATCTGGGTAACTAGGTCAGCATCATAGAAACTAATTTAAGCTGGGTGTGAGAACATATCAAGTAAAGTTTTTGGGTTACTGGAAGGCTTTGACAAATCTGGGTAAATGGGTCATCATCATGACATATCTGGACAACTGGGTCATATTCCTGCTGTCTCAGCACCATTTAGATATGGCAGGATCTGGAGGAAGGGAGCTGTCATTCATCTAGTAATGGTTAGCCAATCATATTCTGTATGTAGGGAAAGGGTGTGGGATTACGATATGTGTATACAGTAAAACCTGTTATGAAAGACTGCCCCTTCTGCCAACAAAAAGCGGTCTCTCAAGACAGGTGATCTCTCATAGCAGGTTTGTTCAAAAAGACCAGTTTCCAAGGTCAAATTTCAGAACAATTTCAAGAAAAATAACCACAATCACTGTACATATATCCTATTCTTTATTAATAGTTTTTGCTAAAATACTGTATGCATTCATCTAAAAACAAAATTATATAGCAAATAAAGATATACTTCTATCATTAAACATAAAATCACATTTACATTTGGAAATCACATATTTTAGCATATGAAATCATTTCTGAATTACTCCTTTACCTTTGTAACAACCTAAATTTGTTTTACTGACATTTAAACCGCTTTTTTGCGAGTGGTCTGCTCTTTTTCACTTCTTTCAGTTACAGTAATTATTTTCTCCAGCCTTAAAATTTGTCTCTTTTTAGCTGGAGGTTCATCCATTGTTATTAAGGTTCAAGGTGTTAAAATTATTAGTGCTCAGTTGTAATATTGAATGTAAAGACGGTTTTGACTGGGCTGTGGGAAAATATGAAAAATCTATACATGTGCATTGCATATCTAACAGTTAATGAAAAGAAAATTATCTCATCCAGAAACAGAACCATTTACTCAGCAACAAAAGTCAACGGTTTCATTCAAAGATGACATACAGAGATTAACTCTATAAGCAAAGTGTGTAACCCAGTCGCACCAACTTGAATAGACAACAGCTTTGTAATTGGGATGTAATCACTTAACATCGGGGGAAAAAACAACATCACAAGTCTTAAACACTATCAATCAAATCCCGCAAACAATTCTCTCTTGCTGTTTAATAGACAATGACCTTTTCACCCCCAGCAATACAGATTAATTCTAAAGCCAAACAATATACACGACCACTACGTCAAGTTTGGCACTACAACAGCAATTCATGACATGTACATTAGCCTGGTTTACGGAATGTAGCATCTATCACTGGTAGCAACAATCCATTTTTTTTAAAGGTTCCTTTTATGTTTGTTTTTTTATCAGAACAATTGTTACTAATCAAACAATCGTTGTAACAATTGATTACAAATAGGTCAGGGGTGTCTGTTCTCGCGATACAGTCGTTCATAGGGATGACGGGTCCTACGAAAAGGCCGGGAAGCAGGCTAAGTGAGGGAATAATTAGTCTGGTTCCCTGCGTTGCTCACCCCTATACAGATAGCGGAGAAAAAAGCAGGGAGCATACAAAGCTGGGAACCAGACTAGGAAATAATCTACATATACTTTAGTCTGGTTTATGACAGAAACTAAAATACACTATAAGCATAGCCAAAAAAAGTTCAAAAATCAGTAGCCAGCCTATTTTTTAAAAATATTTTTATTTAGAACGGTATGAGTGGTCATTCTTACAGGGATTAAATAAGGTCAGTGGAGTTTATCCTCGCTTTTGGGTTGTGGTCGTTCATAGCAGTGTCGAAATGCATATTTTGCCAAGATCTCACGGTCACTGGTCGCATTCAGCAGGTGGTAGCTCATAACAGAGCGTTTACATAATAAAATCGATCCGTGCATTACGATTGTGGTCAGAAATGACAGGTGGTCGCTCGTAGCAGTTTTTACTGTATAGAAGGGATGCAAGATATAGTGGGCAGAACAGAAGAGTAGAGAAAGCAGAAAGAAAAGCAGAAACAGAAGGTAGAGAAAGAAAAAGGGACTGTAGATGTAAGCTGTAGTTGGAAATAAGAATCAGACAGAGATATACAAGATGGGGAGTTAAGAGACAGGTTACCTAATTGACTAATGGAGTGACAGATATTCTGAGTGGACAAATATAGTGAGAAACAATGTAGATAATCATTAGTGTAGAATTTGGAGAGGTGGACAGAACTAGTGTGTATTTTGGATATAAACAGTAGATTACAATATGACTTATTGTTTTAATTAGTATACCACTGGTCCCTGCCTCACCCCGAAGTCAACAGAAAGATCCAACAGGTCGACTGACCGCACCTAACGGGTCAGAGATCAATGATTTTTGGAGATCCTTTCATGAATATCTGTATCTCAAAAAAAGGCATTAAAACTCCATATATTGCTTACAGAGTAGCATTCATTTGGTCTTCTGTCTGACATGAGCACATTTTGCTAAGAATCTTACCCCAAAGACAAAATGTAAGTTGCACTAAAATCTATTCATAATTGCTAACTTCAGAACGGTAAAATTCTCCATTAATCAAACTTAAAATCTGATGCATTGGTCTTATATTTATTTATATATACCATGCCTTTACTGTAAGCAGCACAGACTTGGATGTGCCATCACACAATGTTGTTGCAGAACAGGATCAATATATCGTAGCAATTCTGGGTCTGTGCTGCTTTTACTGATGCATGCATTTTAAATAAGCACATCAGTAGTTCAGGACTTTACTATCAAAACATCTTATTCATTTTGAACCCTCATATATTTCAGTTATTGTTTCTATGCTGTCTCTGTCCTCTAAAATTACAATTTCTCAGTTCATGTCAGCAACTATCACGAATAAAAGGTTTTCTTGCACAAAGCACATAAAATAGAATTCAAACCTGCTTCATTCTTTCCACCACCCTGTGGCAAACCTACAATGACAGCCCTGTAAAAGAAAACAAGAATTCTGTGGAATGTGATGTCTTGCCTGCCCTGCTGTGGCAAAATCCACAAATTTGGCAAATTCACAACAAGAAAAATAGGCCATTTTTGCCTGGTATGGAGGTATTCATCAAGATAAATCATGTTAAAAGTGCCATAAGTGTATATGAAAGTGTCATAGAAACTAGATGCAAAAATAAACATTATTATTGGAGTGAAAAGTAGATCAATGTGATTTCTGTTCTGCATGTGATGGGAAGTGCCTTCTGCAAATCAAGTTCCACTAATGCATACAATGGTGTCAAAGTAACTGCACTATATGCAAAAAAAAGTGAAGATAATCATTGGATCATGAAAAGATCACAATGACCTCTTTTGCCCCTGATGAGAAGGGATACATCCATCAAGTTTGGCACCACGAATAATGGTTCAAGAGAAACAAAGCTAAATGTAAAAGCTGGAAGTATCACTGGATTAGTAGAAGGCATTAATGGCACATCACCACAGCACTGGCTTATAGTGCAAGTTATAAATTAAAGATGTTAAAAACCTATAAAGATCATATAAAAGATAATAGTATAACTGTAAGAGCCTTAGGGCTGTTCCAGTAAAACATATATCCCCCCCCCCCCCGGACTGCACTTCAAAAAAACTTCTGTAGGAGGTTGTGTTTCAAACTATTTTGATTCTGACAGTGGAAGGTTGATTAGGAAAATCACTTCTGTTGTGGGTTGTGTTAACAAAATGAGAAATCGCTGGTGGGGTTGTCAGAAACCCCACCCCGAATATATATTTAAAATCGCATCTAACCCCCTCCTAGTGGTCTAATGTGAATAAAACATTGGGTCAGAAAATGATGCCAGTACACGCGAGTGCACCTAATTTGTATGAATTCGCGTACTTTTAAAACAGTGATATGCGTTCCACAAATTACGTCAACGTCACGGATATAAAATTTGCTTTGCGCAGTATGCAATTTTTATTAAACTTTTAAGTTTAAAAGTGCATTCTGCGACGTAATAAACGCTGCCAGTAGCAGTAATCGCAATGTTTGACGCGACATCCAGATTCAGGAAGGCAAACGTTAAAATAGCTGGATACTTCGGTTCAACATGAATGGCTGTTAAACTAAATTTGATTGGTTCATTGGGCCCTGGAACAAGCATTTTATGGTAGTTTTAGCCTTACTTTCATCATGGAAGTTTTACAAATGCGTGTTTCAAATAAGGGCCACACAGAAAACCAAAATGGCTGAATCACAACAGGGTTTGTTGTCAGACGACGTTTTCAGTCAGCAAATACTGGCTGGTGATAGCTATGATGGCAATGAATTTCATGTATATCAGTCTGTTGGACATTGGGAAATTGTCAGTGGAAATACCAGTGTGTGATTTTGAGCCCAAAATTGATGTTGAGTGCGAGTCCAATGTATGCGTTGGATGGACAGGATGCCGGTTATATTTATTCAAGATACCCATGTCTGAACAAGCAGATTATGGGAATGTTGGACTTAAAACCCTAATACATCATTATGGAAGAGACAAAAACCTGGCATAGGAGGCAGCAAAGCACTAATTCAAGGAAGTGAATCGTTGGCAGAGTTCATGTTAGTGAAAACTTTTCTTTTTGGAACAGAGATATCTAAGAGAGAATAACCATGGGGCCATACCTGTAAGATGTTGAAAATTGCACAACCATAAAGAACAGTAACTTGTTCAAGCTAGTAATCACTTCAGTAAACACACAGTTTAGTAAGGATACAAATGCATGATTTCTGTATTAGAATAGAAATCCCTAATATAAAATCTATATTCATGGACATTAAATTAGTAGGTATTAAGGGACTGATCAATGACATCTACAAATAATAAGCCACCAAGAAAATCTGTGATTTCACGGTATCAGAGACATACATGGCTGACAGACAAACAAACAAAAGGACAAAAGATTGATTATAATGAATGAATACAAATAAAAATATGCAATAGATTATATGATCTATAAGAATTTATATGATCTATAAGAATTCAGTAGATTACCTCCAGCCAGCTGTCATTTAAATTGCTTTTGTCCCCAACCCAATCTTAAAATCGCTTCTACCACCCACTAACCCATAGCTAGAAATTATGTAAAAAAAAAATAGGCTTCTGTAGGGGGCAGTGTTTTTCAATTAAAACGTATCTGACGGTGGATCTTAATTTTTTTAAACTGCTTCTGTTGTGGGTTGGCTGAATTTGAAAGTACCTTCCCCCCCGGGGGGGGGGGTATATGTTTTACTGGAACGGCCCTTAAACAGATGGCCAGAAATTGCTATATTATCCACATTTCCTCAAAAGTCCATAATTTACTTGGGTGGTACATCACCATGATGTTTCTTCAAGTTCACATTAAAAAGTGTGCATGTGCGTGATTTGGATTTTTAATGTAGCTTTAACAATTTTTCAGTCATATCACTATGATGTCTGCAGTGTGGCAGTTTATAGTGATATGTAGCACTGAGGCATCATGCCACAGACATGTAGCATGTTGTCCCCACCCAGTCACATTATCCAGACACCAAGCCAACCAGTCCTAACACTAATCGCTTAATGCTGAGCACCCAGTAAGGCAGCTGTTAGTATCATTTTTACAAGTTTTTGGTATGACTCAGCCAGGGTTTGAACCTCCCGCATTCAGGGTGGATGCTCTAACCACCTGGTTATCAGAGTGGTCTCACATTAAAAACACTTGTCTGAAAGGATGTAAGCATGAAAAGCAGATCATTGTTATCTCCTGCAATAAACATTAGCTTTCATGACACAATGAATATGCCAATCAAGTTTCATGACTGTAAATAAAACACTGAGGCAGAAAATGAGCTAAATGCAAAATGCAACTTTGACACCTATGGCAATAAAATCAGGAAAGTGATACATATGCCTCACCTATGCATGTCAGTTCCATGACTATACACACAACACCATCAGAGAAACTGAGCTAAATGTAAAACTTAACATAATTGCCAAAGCATAAAAAGCAGATCACCATAACCTACTTTTCCATGGGAAGTAGTACCCTCCAAGATGAATAAAAGAATCAAATTTCATGACTGTAAATACAATGGTATCAGAGTACCTGAACTGAATGAAAACTTGACACCAACACTTACAACAAGAACAATGCTATTGGATAAATGATCCCTATGCTTGCTTATGACCTAAAAAATGCATTTTTTGGAAATGAACTTTTATTGAAACTGTTCATATTTGCTAAAAATCTTACTCAAATGAGAGTGCATCATAATCAATGAACCATTAAAAATATATATAATGTGTGTGTATATGCACACATCAACTATGAGACATGCTTGTGCATACAGGTAGCAAAATTTGATGAAATATATTTGCAGTTATGAGACTTATCCAAATTATACAGTAGTCATACTCTCGACAGGCCACTTTCAAGAGGTTCCACTCCCACCTCTATGAGTGGCCACCCCTTTTATAAGACCACCTTTCCATGAGAAGTGATTGCCTCATAATAAGGGTACCATGATACTGATAGATTGCAAGTGGCAATTAGAATTATTACATACTGTTCATCGAAGTATGGGGGGGGGGGATTAAGGAGCTAATTTTTCACCAACAGAAGAGATAATGGGGAAATACTAGGTCAGGTCCCAGATTGACAGGTCCCAGTTAAATCCTATTTGTTGAGCTTTTATCCAGTAACAAAGCAGTTACAATGTGCTAGTATTAGGAGTTTTTCATCATCAAATTTTTATTCTCTAACTGATAATGAGATAATAAACTTTATCAGTGTGAGAAAAATTAATACCACTACAGCAGTGATAAAAGCAGTATTGCTGCTGGTAAAATCACATCTAGAACTAATAATTCTTTGGACATTTACAAATTTATCTGTATTACAATAAGATACAATTTCCACATTTAATTCTTTTTATTCCTTAAATTTTCACTCTTTCTTCCACTCTTTCTCTCAGCATTAGTGTGATGAACAGACCATAAATAAAATGTGCCTAGCTTTTATAAGTAGTGATATAATGACAGGTTGTCAGTCAAAAGATGCCCAGACAACAAATTTTAAAGCCTAACATATAGATTTTACATCTTAGCCTATTTTAAAATCAAGCAAATTATAAGATTTAACATCTCACACCAATATATATATATTTGATATTCCTTCATTATCACAAAATGTCAAAATTCATCAATTAGTTACGCAATATACTAACAATTCAATGTCAGGCAATTTTAACATTCATCACATTCATATCTATGTCTGAAAGCAATGGACAAGCAGTGTATGGATGACAGCTGAAAGCAATGGACAAGCAGTGTATGGATGACAGCTGAAAGCAAACCAAAGTTTTGCCACTAATGAAATTTGGATGAATGTTTCTTACTGAACTAGACTGCCAGCTTGCTAAGACCAAATAATTCTTATCTAACTTCAGAAATAACAAAACAAACGTGCAGAACACTTATAGGCAATTTCACAATTATTAATTCTTTAGTTTAAAGATGTTACGTACTGTAGGCTCTCGTATGGTATTCGACTGCACTGTGATGCTCCCCCCACCTCAACAATGTTCATGGTATCATTGCATGAGAGAGATGTGCTGATGAAAAAGAAATATTTTCTTCATTTTTGGGGGCATAAAACAGTCATTAACTGGACAAAGGAAACTATTTCAATCATTAAATGCAGGAAAGAAATTTGTAAATGTTCATGTCATAATCTTCTTATAAAATTTTTTAACTTCTTTTCGTTGATTAGTAATACAGTTTACTTCCCTGTTTAATTCATTAGAATTGTATTGGACATTTTTCCACAATTAAATAAATAACCAGAACTGTGTTTGTAAAACATATATGCCCCAAATGCAAACATCACAGACCCAAAAAGTTCAAGTCTCCCCCCCCCCCAGCCTATAAGCATTTGAAAAATTGTTACAACACCCTCAAAATCTAATCAGGTTATCTATGTAAGCATATCAAATTTGACTTGTCTCTAGTGATGTTGCTAAATCATGATAAATATGTTTTTAAGTCCATACAGTTAAAAAATATTCTTAAAAAAAATGAAAATTGCTGTAATGACCTGAAATTTAATAAGGTCATTTACATGTAAATACAAACATGCCTACCAAATTTAAGTTCTACATCTTAAGTGGTTTTGTTTGGCTTGATTGTGCAAACAAGATTTCTGTATAACAAAAAAGTCCAAGTCAACAGTTTTTTTTTAAAGTAGACTTCATAATACTTTTCTGGTATGAAGTAAAATGAAAATACCATGTTTCCACTAATGAAATACTTTTTTATATCTACTTAAAAAAAACTCCCATATCTTCTATTTATTTTTTTCATGTTTTTATCACAATGATATGCAAAATTTCAATATAAATTCATAACATTGTCAACACCCTGTCAACCACCAAAGAAAAATGAAACCTCTGTCTTTGCTATCTGATAATACAGGCAAGAAACAATGCATGGGAACAGTAATGGTTGCTGGTTAGTTGCCCAGCAAACTGACCAGTTCCAATTAAAAATGCTGCTTACCCTTTCTTGCAATTGTTAGGTGACATTATCATGCCAGAGCCATTCTGTTTGGCTACTGAGAGAAGCTGATCCATCTTCTCTTCAAGTTCTTTAGTACGATGGTTAATGTGATTCAGAGTGCTCTCAATGCCCTCCAGTCGCATGCAGATGGCCTTGTTGATGTTGAACAAGATTTGCTGAATAAATAAATGTACCAGTAAACAAAAAATAATTCAGTGGAATACAATGTTTTGTTTCTTATAGTATGATGTACTTTTTAAAATTTTTTAACACAATTTCAAACCGTATCTTTAAAGTGAAGATACTACCACCACAATATATCTCACTATCCATTAATGCTGGGGGGGCAATCTATTAATCAAACAATCCATTTCAGTCAAGCTCCTCTATATAATGACAGCACAAACACAAAACAAAGGAAAATGTTTCATTTTGGACAAGACAAACACAACAAAGGAGGCACATAATACATGCAAAGACTCATTCAGAAGAAATACACTTTAAAGAGTTTTCAGATCTTTCAAGTATTCTCAGATTTTTTAAAATTTATCTGTGCATTAAATTTTTGGGGAAACTTTATATCAAACCAAATCAGTTGATAGTTTCAGGCAGTACACATTTTCCTTCATGAGACTATTACTTATATAATCAAATGATAAGAAAGAAAGAAAAAAAAAAAAAGAAACAGAAACACAAAAGCATTGCCCTTCATTTGTTCAAATGACCATACACATTTGACATGCACTTACTTTGACTGAACTCCCAACATTAAAATCGTAATCAACATCAGTCCTCCTTTGTTTTAAAGGAGGCTCCCCACTGTTAGAATCTAAAATGAATTAAAAAACAAGTTTGGTACACTGATAATAACGTAAACCATCAACAATGCATTCTCTTTTCCATTCAGCACTCAGAACTCTGCGGGATTTTTGAACATGAACATCAATGAGCTCAAATTCTATTTTAAAAATATAAGCCAAGAAGCAAACAAATGGAAAACTCATGACCAAAATTTGAATTCAGAGACCCGAACCAGAAACTGAATGTCTTGAAAGCAAAGCCCCTCACTAGAGAGACCTCTGTACATCCTACAATTCTACTGTGATGAAGGACAAAATAGATTATAAACCTAACACTGAGTGTTGATGTGTTGCTCGGTAGGTAGTTTTCCTGATTTTTATTGCCACTGCTTTGTTACTGATTGTTTGTTTTTCTTAAAGATGATCCATTCAGTGAACACAAATTTATCTTGGGAATTAACTTTAGGACATATCTATAAATTTCCATATCTGTGACTGCATAGAAACGATATTTTCTCTACAACATGGACCAATTTAACTCAACTTAAATATCTGTAAAACAAAACAAGTAAAATCATCACATATTATGCTGCTACAATAAAAGATTTTGTAAATATTTACCTTGATCAGTTTCAGAAACAGAAACTGAGTCATCCATATCATGTGATGTGTCCATCAATCCAGTGACTGCAATTTGTACAATCTGCGGGCTGGAACCCGGCTCGCTGGCCATCCTGTAAATCTCCAGCCTGAGAAGACAGATGCAGTATTTCAATGACTTGATTTGGTTATTACTCAATGAGCTAAAATAAAGTTCATCAACTACCATAAATGTCTGATTTTTATTGGACCTAATCCAGTAACGTGTGAAAAGTATACTACAAAGTTTAATTATATTCCAGTAATGACTTAGTAAGATCAAAATGATTTGATTCTTCCAACCTTACTGAGTGCAAAGATAGTCATACCTTTTGTAATAGGGCTATTATTATGAATGATGATGCATTTTTGGAACATGGCAAATAAATATGACATTCCAACTTCAAGCATTTGCAACAAAAATCATTTTGTTGCAAATACTGAAGTTTAGAATGTTACCTTTCCAGAAGCAAACTGAGACCAAAGCACAATCATGCATGCAACCTACATTAAATAAACCTAAAAGCATATAGAAGCTAAGAATACAACAGTAATAACTTAATGATCTCCTGAAGCTATCATGGGGGTTGAGGTAAGATGGGCATGCTAGTGCAGGGAACGTATAGGAACTAAATGGGCTGAGGGGGAAGGGCTTGGAGTTTTTTTAAGATAGACTAGAGGGGTGGCAGGGTTCGGGAAGTACTACTTATGTTCGGTCTACCTGGGGCACTGTCTCAGTTCAGTCCCCGAAGTCATAGGTTTTTTCTTTATAATGTTTAAACCTCCTTTTCTTCCTCCTTGAAAACAAAAAGTCCAATTTTTATACAGAAAGGAATACTTGTGAGAGACATATCACATCATGTAGCACATAATGCAATTATCCCAAGAGCTTCAAATTGTTTATACACCCCACCCTGAGTTATTCCTTTTCCCTGCCAGTACAGGCTCAGTTATAGTATTAGAAATGCAGTTCAGTCTTGGAAAGACGGTGTTTGTTTGTACAGTAGTATTCCTTTGTACAAAATTGAATTCACTGCATAGACTGGTACAAAATTATATGCAAAGAATCAACATAATTAGTACACCAACATGGAAATGGAACACTACTCCATCAAGTAACTACACAAACATGACTTGTTGATTCACTCCATATTTTCAGTTTTAAGCAGTTATAATGTTTTGTAATCCCTCATATAAATTCAGCTTTCTCCAATTCAAGGAGTTTTCAATGTTGTACAAACAATGCATAAAGTTGAACTGATATAGGGTGTATCAGAATAATCCCACACTAGCTGTTGAAGTGTGATGAAAAAAAAAATAATCACAAAAAGTTAACATTTTATGACAATATGTATGCATGTGTTGGCAGTCCACAGGTTTTCAATAACCACTGCACTGATAGGTGGTTGATTCAGATTGTGATAAAACACTAATCGACTGATGTCATCAGTGCTTTGCTAGCCATCCAACAACTAATTTTTTTAATGATTTTTAAATGTGAACTTGTCTTTTTTATCCTTGTAAATCAATGGAAGCTATAATTTATATTAAAGAAAAGATGTTTAAGAATATTCCAGAGCATTGTTCCACAGAATGCTGACCAATCATAAAGTGTGCAAGAATCATGAGACAGTTAAATGATATTACACAAGAATGGATACAACTTAAATTTTTAAATTTCTCTTTGAAAATACAAACTGTATCACTGTTGTTCTTTTGGTCCCAGTTTCTTTGACCTCTGAACCCAAAAAATCTTTCTTACACCAAGTACAAGATGTTTACAAAGTTTCAAAGTTTAGTAACTGAAAATAATGGAGAACTCATTATTGTGCAGACAAAAATTAACTACTTACAGACCTTGATGTTTGACATTTTGGATCCAAATTTACTGGGTTCTTCTTTATCCCAAGATCTAGATATCCACAAAGTTTGGTTATACCAGATGACAGAGAACACAAATTATTGTGTGGAAACAATTTTTCTTTTTTTCAGTCAGTATTCTTGACCTTTGACTTTTTGACCCTGAAATCAAAAGTTCTTCCTTGCCAAATGCAATCTGTGTATAATGTCTGGTCTCTGTAGATAGTGAACATCTGAACTACTGACACCGTATAGAAAAAATTACATTTTTAATCAAGTGACCTTGGCAGTTGCATTCAAACTTGAGAGGTTTCTTCCTTATCCTAAGTGCAAGCCATTGATATTTGGTAAATGTACATGGTGGGCAAGTAAAGATTTTGTGCAGAAACCAACTTGATAACAGATATATGTACTGACATATTTAATTTACATTATTTGTTAGGTTTTTTATTGATCTTTTTATTTCAATATTTGATATAAAAATTGTATGTTGGACTTCACCTTGTCCAAAATAAAGTTCATTTTCTACTTGACCTGAATCATTAATATTTTTTTAATTCTGTAAACAACTAAACATAGCAGATAGTTTCCTATGAGTATGGGTTAACTATTAGGATCATTATCTTGGCCCAAGTCAAGGACATTGTGTTTAACACAATTCATATTCTAATTATGATTTTATTTTGTAAGCATTAGGAACCTTCCTGAAGATCATTTTTCATTAGGTAATATTTTTTTTTAGAAAATGCTAACTATGCCTTAAGTTAAGTAGAGGACTTTATAATCTTATCTACACATTATTTATTTGTGCTATAAGATCTTTAGCGAAAATCAGTTGTATTAATGCCATGTCCAATAATTCATTAGGGCTGGAATTTATTTATTCAAATTATTCATTCACTGGAAATACAAAGTGCTCATGAAAACTAACATTCTTGAAATAGAGACTTGAATTTATAATGAAATTTCAAATAAGGATATATTGTTGGATTGTATTAGTATGATCCAACAAAAGATTGTCAACACATCACCACCAAACAACCACAACAGGTACATGAATACTTCCAGCATTGGATTTAATTTGGATTTCCACTAAAGTTTATTCAGATCTTTAATTATTAGGACTTGTGTCTGTAAAGCTAAGATTATTTGGGATTTAATTCGCAATTACCTTAAAATTTTTTTTACATTTTCACTTTGTATTCTACAAAAATCAATTATTTGTTGAATTTTACAAAACTTGTTGCTTCTCACTCTTTTCTATTACTTATTTTAAGACCACAGTCATAATACATCATAAAACATAATGTGCTCCATCTTATGGTGGGCATATAAAAAGTGTAGTCAAGAATGTGTTTGAAAATGTTATTGTAAAAGAAATTGTTGCATATCTGACTTTCAACCCAATCCCAGGTACTTTGGAAAATTACAACCTGAATACATTAAAAAATTTGTTGATGCATTTTTTTTTATTTTCTGCATAAAATATGCAAATATACCATACACATCTAGAGCTCTGCACTTAGTTTTCAGGGAGTCTTCAAAGACTTCCTAAAAGTTTTCAAGGAAAAATGAAGGGTTGAGATCAGTGTGGGGAGTAAATCTAAATTTACTGATGAAACACTTACCACATATACTCGTATATAAGTTCATTTGCATATAAGCTGATCCCCCAAAATGAATAGGTATACACACTAAAATGTGCATGACCCACATATAAGTCGACCCACAGGTCCAAGACTACATCACAAGATGCATATGGTAAGTTCTTAATGCATTTATTTAGACAAACTTAAATTAGCAAAAATTACACGTATAATTCTCCAGGGGGTTAACCCGTATGATTATTACATAGAAAGGGTATAAGTTCATAAATTTGTTGGAAAAGCCAAGAAATTCATTAAATCTTCTATTTACTTCTTGTTTCTGCCTAATTCAGATTTGTGTATAACTTTATCAGACGATGACAAGAACTGAGCATTCACGGGTTGATGTAACTATACCTCTCCATTTTGACTCAAGTTAATTATTGTTTGTCCATGCATTATTGCATCAGACTTTTTATATCAATGCACCTGCTATTATGTTTTAATTCTGCCTTGAAATTGTAAATACCTAACTCATTAAATGGTGATCCTAATATAACAACAATAGGGTTTGGTTCAATGCTCACATTTAGGCTAGTGAGCATATCTACATGATATCACCACTGCATGTACATCGTAGGTTTGAGCATGCACTTAACAAAGTACATTCAACTGAATGAAGTACACCCCTTGGATTTGAATCAAGGGCACCTCTGCACTAAACATTAATGATATCTCCAAAATACATTACTCAAGTTTCAGAAATAATGCTTCGAAAATTCTACTAATACCGTATAAAATGAGTTGTTGCTTTGATGTAAGCAATCATATACCCCGTTTTACAAACTACGGTAATTGTGCTAATATTCTGGAGTGTAAGGCAAATTACACAAAGTTCTGGTATAGTTACTGGTCAAAATTCCCTCTTAACCCAAGCCAGTTTCAGGGTTTTAATGATAAACTGGCCTGTATTACTATCGGAAAACAAAAGACAAATCCACCAAATTATAAACAAAGGAGACACTGAAACATTCAGCTTTCCAATGTGTGGAAAAATTAAGATTTTGTTCAGCCAAAACACAAAAATAAATAGATTGATCATGATCTTCGTCGATCTATATTCAGAATTTTAGCCTTTATTATTACCATTCTTTCTTGAACAAATAACAGTTATACTGTTATGTGCCTTTCACAAATAAACATGTGTACCTTTTCATAAAGATTACCTTAAGCTGTAGGATTGCTTATGTCATTGAAAAAGAGTAAGTCATAAGCGCATACATCAAAATAAATGAAACAGCTATTAACAACCATTTGAAACGTTATCTGGAAAAAATGCAATTTGGTTGAAACAATGAATAAAGCAAAATCTGCATCTAATATGTTTGGGAATAAACAAGGATTCAAGGGACACTAAGCATGATTCAGACTGTGCAAGTACTGTACATTATAGTACAGCCTGGTCTCCCAGGTAAACTTGAACTGGCCTGTGAGTTATGAAGTGTTTATTTTCCTTTATTTAATTTTGTGCTTGAGAGATCAGAAAATATGCACATGCAAAATAATAACAAAAGCAATCATTGTAGTTTACAACAGTTCAATAAGTGTTGGGACACTGAAAATGTCTTTATTTTTTACACGCATATAAGTCTTAGGACTTGGAAAAGAAATTTTTTGTGTTGCAAGATTTACAACCATTATGGTAGTCAACAAAAAAATTTATAAAACTTTCAAGTCTGACCTTAGCCCACATATAAGCCAACCCCTTCCTCTTCTTCCAGACCTTTATTTTTTCCTAAATTATTTGGCTTATATGAGTATATATGGTAACATTTTGTCAAAAAAACAAGAGACCGAATCTACGGTAGCAAATACTTGTCAAAATATGAAGGATGTTAATCTTGTTGTTTTCTCTTGGCTTTCGCAATTGACTGGTGCTGATTTAAAAACCGTTGTTCATGATTTATTACTTTTCATTGTTAACACCTGGGTTTTGTTTAAACAGTCTGTGGTCAACACGTATTTTCATGCTCATGTTCTTGTGCCCATTCTCACCGACAATCCTGGCACCAGCCCCCTTAACAAGTGGTTACATATGCAGTGCTCAAAGAAAAAACTTTTAGACACAGGAACAGGGCTGGTAACTATTAATACAATCACAAGCCCTGACTTAAATTACACAAGCCTGGACTACAATTGAACACCTCTGTCCAGTACGATGGTAATATATTATCAACACAAATCAACTGTGCAAAACACAAACGCATGTTTATTATTGTCTATCAACCAATCTATTTCATGGCAAAACTCATAGGTCAATTAACTAATCGGAATGTTCAATTCAGCATGTTTTCAAATTGATTTACAATTTGTGCAGCATATCAAGATTCTAACATTAGGGCAAGTATATGCCTTTGTAAAAATATTTTTGGGTGTTTGCGTAATATCAGAGTAACGCCCCTTTTGCAAAACCTGGAACCTACATCGCTTCTGTTTATCGATCGCTTCTCTCATTCATCTGCCTTAAACAGAAAATTAAATGCATGTTAATATAGAGCAGAGATGAAGTTCGGTGTCTTTATTTACTTATTCGCCGATCGCTAAATTTAATACCCGCGATACTATAGCACCACAGATATAATCTCCAGTACTTCGGTAGGACATGCTATCGACATCTGCCTTAGACAACATAAATGCAAATCGAATACAATAATGCCAGACGACAAAAAACATTATAGAGGACAAAATTGTCAAATCATAAGTCATAAATAAATGCACCAACGTTGCACTGGCACATGTGAGGAAACGGATTTATAGCAGACGAATTGCCCCACATGCAAAACGATTCGTCTACAACATAAAAAAAAGGTTTCCCTAAAATGGCTGAATCAGTCTTTCCTAAGCAAGCACCAATTTTAAAATCAAAATGTAATATTATTACCATGTGAAGGTCAAAATTTCGGAATCTAAAATAAGACATGACTCAATAAGAAGCTGTTTGACAGGTACTTTCAACTTTACCGCTCCTCGAGTTGCAAATATTTCTGAAATCCCGTCTGTGTCTCGGACAACGATAATGGCGTCCTGAACGGTAAACTGCGAGAAAGAACGATAGTGCGCATGATCGACCCCCATGCACTCGCTGTTCCGTTTAATGATTTGTTTTCACTGTTGCAGTACAGCTCTTAATTTTACAACCGTATTTCTCAACCGACGCATGTTTCCGATTTTTAAACTATAGGGGTTTTTTAAAATAAAAAGAGACGATATTTAAAATGATTCGACTTTTATGGAATAATATACTGTATTGGAATTTTACTTTTAAAGAGCGATATCGTATTGGGTAAACGATATTTCAAAGGAAGTGTCTATTCTCACAGCCGCCGTGTACCGACTTTGATAAGACTATTCGCACGGCTTTTGTGTCCGCATCGACAAGACTATCTTTATGACGACCGATCAAAGCATTAATGACGAGTCCAAAAATATTTAGAATTATGTAAATTCATATAAATATAGCACATACTCATTAGTGCCATTACAGGTTTGGCGGCCGATTTGTCGGACTACAAACACCACCATAAGCTTTATTATAAAAGACATTAGCGGCCGTTCGCTAACAATATTCTGTGTCTTTCCCTCTGTTTGATCTAGAACATTTATGATACGGCATGCAAGCAATTAGAATCTGACTCTTGAATTACTAATTTGCCGTAAGAGAAAAAAAATGGACAATTAAAGTTTACTTTAACAGTCCAGATATTTTTATCAATAGGCATATATGTCGATCTGTCACACAAAAGACCTAGGATCAAATCCCACTATTATAATTATTATTATTATTGTAACACCCCGTGTGTTAAATATCAAAAAGACCAGAGTTCAGGACTTAAAAATGATTTTTATAAATAAAAAAAAGGTGAGATAGAACATGCTTTTCAATCTCGCGTAGTGACCTTACATAAACACAGTGTCTGTCACATCACTATCAATTTCTGATAACAGAGCAGATTTGTTTGTCTAAATGCCAAAAGACAACGTTATAATACACCATATTATGGTGAAATTAATTCTATTATTATATTCCTGTGTATATTAACAGCTAAATTTATTATATTGGCTGTAACACATTCTGACATGGTAGCGTGAATTAAATGAAAAGAAATAATAATTTTAGTACATGTGTACTTGAGCAGTGTGGTGGGAGATAGCAGCAGCTTTATAAAGAATTATAAGGCATTTAAATTCAATAGCAATTATGTAATAAATCTACTTAAAATTTCTCATAACAATATGATTCAGTTTTGGGATTTTAAAGTGCCAAAGTTAATATCGGTTATGTAAAAAAAAATATAAATTATGGTTTTCGATTGGATTTAAAATGCGGCCAAAATCCTTCTCTATTTAAATGTTCATACTTTTCCACTCTGACAGCTATCTGTCTGTGGACTGTTTTGCACTCGTATTTATAGACGCGTATTCACGTCACATGACCTTAGCTATCCAATCATTGTTTGTCCTTCTCAGGGCTAGCCATGGCGGTAACCAAGTCAACTGTTTAAACTGCATGGAAAAATCCCTCTGAACACAAAATTTAGACAGAATTAAGTTGTCCTCTCAATGTCCGTGGTGTGCGTTTTTACTTTTAACCTTACTTGTATATTCATACCTATGATTACTTAGAAGTGAACGAAACGGACAAGTGAATTTCGATGTGAATCGAGCGAGAGTACAACGTACTGATGGTGCAATGAGTCGTAATACGGTTAGAAATAGTCCCTGAGTCGTAATACGGTTAGAAATAGTCCCTGTCAAATTCATACTATTTTGCACATTAATGTAAAATAACAAGTTCTACATAATCAAGAACTTACAATAATGAACAGTAACATTAGTTCTAACTTACTGTTCAACAAAAGTCTGACAAGTGAAATGTGATTCTTCGGCCGGGCATCTCCGCTGTTCCAGTGACAAAACTCACCGGGTGGTTGAAGTCACTAATTTATGGACTAACATCATATTTCTGGCTTTGATAATCCAAAATCATGGAAGGTAATATAATTCATTTCCTAAACTATACATGTGAAATTCCAACACGACACACGCATGGTCCAACATGGAAATGATTTGGGCACAATAACTGTTAACACGTGAACTTCTTTCCACTTAATGTTGATGTCCCAGGGCTTGTAGCACTGTTTTTGTCTTTTAGATGAATTCCTTGACGCATTCATTAATACTCGCGACGAAAGCGTGACATTACGAGGACCAGAGCAAGGTTTTATACTCAACATTTAGTATAAAACACAGAGTACACGTTTATAAGAGATGCAAACGGCGATCTAAACAATGGTGGGTGGGTGGCATACGTTCAGGAAAGACACACATGGTAGACGTTTTCAGTGACAGGTAAAAATGACATGATCAAATATGCCATAGTCTCGTAGGTCAAACATCATCTCACATCTCAACGTTTAACATCAGATAATCTTTACACATTAATTGGACGATGTTTATGCATGCAAAACTCTATTCACAATACCATTAAGGTATTACAATATACTGAACTGCATTATGCTTTTCGGACGTTGTTTCATGTTTTTACATTATCATTATGAGCATTATTATTGAAAAAGGAATGTAGTTCTTAATAGTGCTCAGTACTTTGGTTTGTTGAGTTAGGTATTACATTATTATCATTTGTAGTGTGTGCTTTATTACATTGAATTAAAAATGAGTCATGTTACACAGACCTAAGACATCTGCTCCTTTCAGACTCTTTATAAACTTTAGTGAGCCAACTCGTTTGACCATTAAATGAAGGAGAACGTGTTTGCGAGCGATTGACGGAAAGAGTTCGTCGATTGGGTGACAAAACTGAAATATTTTACCCACGAGTCACTCGATATTTATTGGAAAATTTTTGTTTCTACATCAGACGAGGTAGACCAACAAATAAATCTCCGCTTTTTTTCAGAAATTACTGGTACAGCTACCAGTAATGTCATAAAAAAGCGGAGATTTATTTGTTGGTCTACAGACGGAGTATTGCATTGTACAAGTTTTAACAACGGTGACTTGCAAATATGGAATTAAAGGTAACCAGTGGCAAAAATGAGCATCTTTCACAAATCTGGTACGCGGAAGCAGTACGAATATCTAACTACATGCATAGCAGCCGTGCGAATAGACTTTCTAGGTGCGGTGTGCAGCGGCCGTGCTAATAGCCGCAGCCTATTTCACATGTTAAAATGGGAGAAAGTCGCAGATGTATATTTGTAGGTCGTAAGTAATATCATCTATTATTTATTTATTTATTTATTTACAATAAAGTACCAATCTGCAAAATGCATCAACATATAGAGGTACTTTTATCGTACAGAAAGTGATATTCGACGTGAAAGTGGCACTCTTCACGAAAGACGTATATTTTAAAAGTGCAATCTTCATTTTTAAAAAATAAAATATAAAAAAAATATAAATAAAATATTATTTCTTCATGAAAATGTCGATGGGAAAAGTGACGAAAACGGCAAAAAATTTTAAAGAAAAGAATGCCTTTTGGACTTGGGTACTGATTTTCACGAGAAATAAAGATATTTTGCGTAACTAAAACTATTAAAAATATATATATTTTTTAATACACGTTGATAAAAATACTTTTAAAAGAAAAAATATCTTTTCTAAAAAAATGCACGTTAATAACAAATTTTTATAGAGAAAAATATTGAAAAATATTGCTTTCTTCCTAAAATCGTGCTATCTTCGTGGAAATGTCATTTTTTTAAATTGAAAAAATAACATTTTCATAAAGATTTATTGTTTTTTGTGAAGAAAGAGGATTCATCAGAACGCGTGAATCCATGATATTGACACCCCGCATCGCGTCAGTCAATCTTACGTTTGCTGGTTCGTACACATTTATCTTCCAAATATAGACGGGAAGTACCATGGGAACGTAAACAATTTATTTGGAAAAATAAATGATGTTACATTGAGGCACTGAAAATAATAGATAAACAGACAGACAGCAAAGTCTCCAGTTGCGATCACCCAGAAGAAAGACCACTTCCCAACTGAGTAGCAATGTATTTACGGGCTCTGGGCAACTTACCTTTTTTTTATTATGGAAAATCCTAATCCCCCGAGGTCACTGCCCTTCAAACGTTTACGACTCCTCGGTCACTTAACTTATGGACCACCTAGGATTCTGGTCCTAAAAAATATCTGAGCCTCAGGACTTTTCAATTTTACGACTCACGAGCCACTTAGCCTCTGATCTAGATTCTGGGCCACTCATCTTCCAACCCCCAACCCCCACCCCCGAATCTGCTTCTTTTCCAGCTCTTCTTTAATGCTGCACTTGTTTCACATGTAGTTGTTGTTTCTCCTTCTGTTTCGTACAAATTAAGGAGTACGCAAAATTTTTACGAGTCGTGAAAGCCCAACGAGCGATATAAGACTATAAATGCAAAAGAATGAACGAACGACGAAATACCCCATTCCGATCAACTTTCAGTTGGCAAATACTGCCAACCAACTGGATGTTATGTGTATCCAGGAAACTCAACTGGACGACACCACAAACGTAACATAGGATATAACAATAAAAATCTCAAACATAGATCACCAGCCTGTATGGGAGGGGGATAGCGATAGATATAAAGATGGCGTTATTTCAGAAACTACGTAAATACCAGAAATCTGACCACCATGTGACTTGGAAAATACAAGCGATAAAAATCAAAACACAATTTAACCAAGTATTAATAGTCAACATATATGAAACTTATTAACAACGCAACTTCATCACACTAGACGATATTAATAAACAGACAACGAAATTGATAAATATGTGATAATATACGGAGACGTTATGACTACAATGAACTATGGGGAAGTAGTAAAAAAACAAAAAAAAACTTTCAAGGCAAGATAATAGAAAAATGGGCCAAAAGATGCAACTTGGTATTACAAAATAACGGAACCTACGAAAGATTAGAGGCAGGGCCGTAGAGAGCAATCACGCGCCTTGGGATAAGAATCACCCGGGCCTTTCCTAGTTCTTGTTCAAACAAACTTTTTCTTTTATAAAATTAAAAAGTGCTGTTCGGTCCGGGCCCCCTTTCGGGCCCGTGCCCGGCCCTCCCCCCCCCCTTGTCGGCCCTGATTAGAGGATATAACGGGACAAACATCGGCTAGTGAATTATGCTTCTGCACCCCAAAACTTACAGGTATAACCGAATGGCAAGTGGATGAAGCGGACACGCTAGGGTGAGACCACTTCCCCATTAATTTTAAGTCCAACTCAAATCATCCCAAATTGAGATGTTACTCTCCTCACCACCACCACCACCACCAAGATGGAAGTAAGAACAAGCCAGACAGAATTAGGACAGAATTTTTGAGTAAAAATAATAACATTGAAATTTTTTCTAAATTGTATTAAAACTAATTTTTCAATTTATTAATTTTTCATTGGATTATATTGGAAGTAATTTCCACTAAAATATATTGAGATCAACTTTATTTATTTCCTATTATAACTATATACTATTGCGCCCTTACAAACAAGTGCAAATCTCCCCTCCCGTATATTATACATTTGTTTTTGTATGCCAAGTCAGCAAAACTAGCATTCCTAAATTGTGTCAGTACTTCGTGGCCAGATTCTTAACAGTTTTTTCTGACTGAGTAAGCTGTATGATTCAGCCGTTTCCTTGAAATGAATAAATGCTGATGAGGCGAATTTTGACGTAAGCGAGCACTCGCTTCCATTAGAAATAGGAGCCTTTTTCTGATTCGGGACGACGCACATAGACCCAAACACTTTACCAAATTTGGCCAGGAACATGCTTAGAGCAGTATAAATACCGGAGCGCAGCCTGTGTAATCAGTTCGTTCGTCCAAGAATCAGAAAGGCTTCGTTTATCTTTCTTACAGGTAAGAATCGTTTTTGTTCGTAAATTTCGTTAAAGAATAAGTACTTTTAATGTTAGGGATTTCTACAGTAAACTTCATAGTTTTGCAACATTCTCGTGAGTTCTTTTTATTTTATATTATAATGTAATGGAATGTTTAATTGTTTTAAAGAATTTATATTTATTCGTATTTA
Source organism: Megalonaias nervosa (assembly GCA_016617855.1). Taxonomy (NCBI): domain Eukaryota; kingdom Metazoa; phylum Mollusca; class Bivalvia; order Unionida; family Unionidae; genus Megalonaias; species Megalonaias nervosa. The sequence goes on along the minus strand of JAECUM010092976.1, from coordinate 230,529 downwards.
TGGTAATTATTATGGTGAAAAGTCGAATTCGCTACCAACTTCATGTTTAGAATTAATTTGGGAATAAAATATTCTTTAAGCAATAAAGAATAATGTTTAGCAATCTATTTCAAATTAGTATTCTATTTTAAATTTAGTAAAATATATTTCTTCAAAATGATTGTTGCATTAATCGCAACTATTGCATTTTATACTCTTTGGCTATTATGAATTTATTCGATATTTAATTATCTGTATGATATTCTAAAAGGCAGAAATTATACAAATGTATAATGTTGGTAAGTGAAGAAATATCGTAGTTTTGTATGTATCTCTTATATCCGTAATTTAAGTTTATGTAGATTGATATTGGAATGTAATTTTGTATGTTGAGTGTTTGAATAAAATTAGTCCGTTTCGTCAGAACTCGAAACGGCTTGTATCATTTGCAGTCGATTCCGTACCTCCACATTGCCAAGTTCCCCAGATGTAGCCGTATTTACACCGTTATGAGTGACACTTTCCTTGAGAGAGTCTGAACTCCTCACTCTTTCTCTCTTTCCTTCTGGTCATGGAATAGAGCATTGCTAAGAGTTTATGAGAGACAATCTCGTAAAAGAAGCATGCTTAAACAATTAATGAAATAATAAAATAAAAAATAGAGACAAAAACAGTCATACATATAATTATATTGTTATAAAGGATATACAATTTATGAATTTAAAAAAAAAAAAGAAATTAATTTTATATAGTGCATTGGTATTAAGGCCATTAGGATACAAAGTATCTAATTTATGAATCCAGTAAGTTTCTTTTATGAGTTTATTTATGTCTCCATGCACAATATCTATTGGCATGAAAGAAAAATCGAGTAGAGAGTGATTATTGGTATTAAAATGTGTTGAAATATTAGAGGAAAACTGAGGATCTCTATAATTTTTTACATGAAAGCGATGATTATTCATTCTCTTGGAAACAAGTTGAAGTGTTTGTCCAACATATTGCATGTTACATTTTTTTTTACAGGTTATGAAATAAATCACTTCAGTTGATATGCAGTTAGTGTTATAATGAACAGAAAATACCTCTTTTGTATTAGCTATTAAATGCGAAACTAGTTGCACAGAATTATCTGCGTTTGTGTTGTTTTTTTTTTTTTTTTTCTTTATCCCGATAAACAATTAAGGGAAACAGTCGACGTTAGAGAGAATAAAAGAGCCATAAATCATATTTTTTTTAACATCGCTAGGAATTTTACAACCTACAAAGAAAAAGAGAAAGCAGCCCAAAATGATTATGTCAGCAAACCAAAGATCTTGGAGAGATTATTGTTCAAAACTAGATCTAAGCACACAATCTAAGGAAGTATGGCCAAGAAAAATAGAGATAAAGGCAAATCGATTGCCCCCTTATACTTGGACTTAACAACAAAAGTAAAGCAGAAACATTTGTAAACATTTTTTTTTTTCCAGCATGAGTAGCGACACCATCCAAAATGACCAAAAGACACTCGTGACCATTCTTCTGGGAGATAATGGGTGCTTTAGGAAAAGATATCGTGACGTCATCGCGTTACATCCGGGTATTCCCAAGAGGTACAAGTCAACAATCAATATAGCAGAGACTAAACATGACCACGACGTTGTAAACGTACTGAAGGACGAGTCGACAGAGTAATCAGCACAATATAATTACAATTTGAATTTGTTATCGTCATTATTATCATCGTCATAAATATAATTTTAATGATGCTGTTAAAGCAAATTATCAATAATGTCAGGGACCGACCATTTACATTTCTGAGGGCTTTATGTTTTTTGGGGGGAAAATGTGACCCTCAGATTGCTTGTGAAAAAGTATTCTTGCTCTGCTTTGTGAAAAATCCAAAATCCGTTATATTATGTTGGAATTTTTTGTAATGTTGAGATAAAGGGGAAAAACATATCTTCGTCTGATCATTATCTAGCCAGTCCCTAACTCTCGGCACTTAGTCAAAATTGAGTGTACGCATATTCCTTTATGGAAGTTAATAATATATTGAAATTAAATAGAAACAATATAAATATAATGTCATTCTTTTGAGCTTACCAATTTGGCTGGAGATTTAGAAAGGGTTGTATTAAGATTTGTCAGTTTCGTTTGTAAGCTATGTGACGATTTGAAATCTAGGGGCTGGATTCACGGGTTAAGGGTTGAGGCAGGAGTTCGAGGAGATTCGTTTTAATTCCTAAAATAATGCTGGTATCGGACAATAAATTTCAGAGTTTAACTGGCATGTGGCCACATGATTTCATTGCCAATTTCCGAATAATCGTCGGCAAATTTATGTAATCCCCATTTTCATATGTCTGCTGCAGATGATAACATCTTGCAAATCGTCCATTGAAATGACATTTGCGAGCGCAGATAAGATCTTTCTTTTTCCATGCATTTTTCATCAGAGATACACTTAATATTAAAAATTAACACCGTCTCTATTTTTATGTGGACATTCTCCTATCGCACTAGATCGATGCACAATTGTGTACATTTTCATTGTAAGTGAATCTTTTCTAGCGAAACTGACCAGATTGTACCTTTATCGAAGACCCAGATATTAGCTTGTGACCCCAAATCCATCATTTCCTAAAGCGCCTAAAATCTCTTGTCATAAATATAAGATGTGGTGGTGGTTGTGGTGGTGGTGGTGGTGGTTTGAACAAAAATAAGGGGAGGAGGAAACGGTCATAGTCCAATATTTACATAATACTTTAATATCCATCTCTCTTTCTTCCCGTCCCACTTTGTAAGACCCCTATTGAATGAAATTCTTTTTAAGATGTTGCTTCTAGTTGTGTAAGCATTAATCTATTGATTTTTTAAGAGCTTAATCTATTCTTTATCTGTGTATGAATGGTGTTCTGTAATGAGAACCTCTTGTCACAGTCTATTGTCTGAAGGGCATATACACCGCCAGCTTAGCCAGCCGGAACAAGTTTGAAAACTATTCTTTATGGTTGTTGTGTACAATTTTCCACAGCTCAAGGTATTGTCTTCTGGATACTTCTGCTATAAAATAATATTTTTCACTAACATAAGCTTTGCCAAAGTTTAACTTTCCTGAATTAGCACTCTAGTGACTACTATGCCAGATTTACGTTTCCATAATGCTGAATTAGGATTTTAAGTCCATTAATGGCATAGTCTACTTGTTCAAACAGAGGTATTTTGATTAAATAAATACCTTTACTTCTTAATTTTACTTTTAGAGTCCTATTTATTATATTTATCTTAACCTTAATGCTAGGGTTTAGCAGCACATGATCCCGGAGGGCTAACTTGTGATGGAAAAAGAAACGTCAAGGGCAGTCTAATTTTAAATTGTTTGTATTTTAATTTGGTTTCTTAGTCTGGGTTTTCTACATTTACTTCGAAATACCTCTGAAATGAGGGGTTGTCCGTCATGCCGTTTGTTTTTGTCCATCCAGCATGTATATCGGGCTCGTGTTTAATGCCATTTTTGTGTTCGAAATCAGTCACCGGTATCTCCATTAATACTTTCCCAACTCCATTATTCGGATATACTTCTGTATATTTTAAAAAAAAAAAAAAATAAATTGCCTTCATTAGCTTGATGAATCACACAAGATCTCTACTGAAACAAATAGGGCTAACCAATAAAAAAGAATAATTCGTATGGATCCCCTCCCATGGCGGTATAGGAGGGGCGTCCAAGATTTTCGGCCCCCTCCCCCGGCTAAACAAAGTGTACAGAGAGGCAGAGAGAGAGAGAGAGAGAGAGAGAGAGACTTTGTCACTTGAAATTTGAGCTTCTTATTATTCTTGCGCATTATTTGGGGGCATTATGCACACTTGGAGTAAACAGACACAGACTTTTGCTTTGGTACCCTTTCGAGCCAAGGCCCTTTGAAAAGTTTTGGACCACCACCACCACCACCCCCACAAAGCTTGAACTGATCCGATCCTTTCTCCCACAAAAAAATGCCGGGAAGCAAAAAAGCAGACGCAGAGGCGAGAAACAATATCAGTGAACCCATGGTTACAAATATTACCTTAAGCGTCACTGAAATAAAACTGCACCATCCGGAACAAAATAAACGAAAACGTGGCAAGAGCAATGGGGGACATGTCGAACACAAGTAGCAGCAGAGAGGGTGAACAGACTCTAATTGGTTGTCCGTTATTTTCTCAAAATAAGGGTTCCTACGAAAATGAAATACAAGGTCAATAAAGCCAAACCTAAGCCTCTAACCGACCGAGAGTCTCTGTTAGCTCATTTTGTTATTTTATTTTTGACGCGCGTGTTTTCGAATTTTTATGCGTGTTTGTTTACCCGTCGGACACTCACTGTTAGTGGTCACCCTCTCTGCTGTTGTCTCTCAACCGAAAATTTTATCTAGACCTATACGATACCTCGACCGAGGATCGTGTAAATTTATCGTAATAAATCCTTGTAGGGTAGCTTGTGCTCGCGCAAAGAAGTTCTTAAACTTAAACATATCCATATCCCTTGAACACCAAGTCTGATGAATATTTCGCAGAGTATATGTATCGACTCCATTAAACACAACTAAAATATTGCAGTTATCTCTGATCACTTTAGATATTTGTGTATATCGCTGAGTAACATAAATCACGTCTGTGATTTTGTGTCAGCCTCTGGAAAATATCCGAGCTGGATTCGACTGTTTGTCCAGCATCACATCGTCGTATACTACGAGGTTATTAATAAATCCATCTAGGTCATCCACAGATGGGGCTTCATCAATATCGGTGATAAAATCGATAATATCATTGCCGTCCTCGCAGCAATTTTGCATTTTCATTAAAATCTTTAAGCACATCGTAGCATCGTTGATCATCTACAGATGGTGCCACGAAATATAACTTATCCTACTTGAGCAATCTCATTATCAGATTAAGCAACAATTGCATCTTACCAGACCCAGATGGGCCTATTATTATCATCCAGATAGAATTTGGTAGCGCTGGATGATGCTTGACTGCCTCCTGTTTTCGTGTCGCTGAAAAGTCAATAATATCCATGTTGTACAAATATAATAAATAATATGAATTTATATTGTGTTCGATGCAGAGCATCCACCCCTACCAGTGGATTAACAACAATAATAACAAAAAAATAAAAAGCGTGCACTTACAGGCAAATGTGTGAAATGTGGTACAAAACAATACAAATTTATTTCGTCTCATATGAAGACAGGTGGTGATATCGCTGCTTCACTGGGAAAATTACCAGGATTTCCGTTGGCTAAATACCCTGGTGAGAAACATCTGCCTGGCTATAATTATTGTTGTCCTGGAACTCGACATGATATTCGACTTGACGAACGAGACCAACCAAAACCTAGAGAGTATCCAATAAATGCGATAATGCAATTGATCAAGCGTGTCACGTTCATGATGTTGCGTATAAAAATAAAGATTTACAACAACGACATATTGCAGATGTGAAGTTGATTCATGCATTAAATTCCATAAAATATAAATCTGTCAGAGAAAAACTTGCTAGCTTCCTTGTAAAATCTGCGATGAAAGGTAAACTAGTGCTAGGGGCTGGTAATTAATCAAATGATTATTATCATAATGATGGAATCGGTTTATTATAGTCCAAGGGGATATTGGATAGGTAGAGCAGCGGTTAGTAAACTTGCTGATGCAGCAAGTGTCACACGTTCTGTTGCTGCAAATTGGTTAGCACGACAGGCAATACGGCAAATCTATCTACGTCCACCTAAAAAATTCAGTACGCATATTTTGATGTCAGAGCTAACAATGAAGTTTATCAAGCAGATATTTTGTTTTTACCACACGATATTAAAATACGCAGACGTCAATTTCGCACGTACAAATACGCGTTGACTGTCGTTGACGTTGCAAGAAGATATAAAGAAGCAGAACCACTATCAACTAAAACAGCAACTGAAGTTGCATCTGCGTTTGAACGAATTTATCAACGTGGACCCTTGCGATGGCCACAATTACTACAGGTTGATCCTGGCAAGGAATTTCTTGGTGCAGTATGGTCGTTGATGAAGCAATATAATGTCAAAATCAGACGAGGACATACCGCAATTCATCGTGATCAGGCAATCGTTGAACGATTTAATCAAACACTTGTTGAGCGGTTATTTGGGTATCAGTATGCGAAGGAAATAGTTCAGAAAGACAAGAGATCTCGTAAGTGGGTTACAAGACTACTAAGTGTGATAGCTGCGTTAAATAATGAAATTACTCGTGCAACTTCTATGAAGCCCACCAATGCAATCACAAAGAAATATATACCAATACAACGACATGACTCCTTCTCAAAACAACCAGTACTAGGTAATGTGACTGTAAGATATTTGTATGAACCCGATGAACTTGAAGGGGGTAAAAAAAGAGCAACTGATCCTATCTGGAGTGTGACCACACATACAATTTCTAGCGTGGTAAGATCCACGGGTAGAACTGCAATCTACAGATTGGATTCAACTGCTCCTCAGCGTGGATTTCTACGTGAACAATTACAAGTAATTCCTGAAGACACATAATTACCACCGCGTTCACTTTTGTAAACTGGCTCCTCGACGTCGATTACAATCAAGACAGGTTAGCATCACATTTTCGCGTGTGTGACCAAGACTACTATTAATTCTATCCACGGTAAACTGTCTTGGATTATTATTCGAATACTGCCACAACATATTACGGTTACAGCTCGCACAATGATTATTCTCTCGTTGTTTCAGTGTCATACTAAATTCAGCATCGAGATCAAAGTCGCGTTTTGGGGTCACATTGCTTATAACCAGATAATTTTTTCTTGACAACTCCGTCGTAGACATTGTCAGCGACTACATCATCGCGTTCGCTATTGTCTATGATAACCCTCCGCAGCTGAGATATTCTTCTAACTCGAGACACTGCGAGAAAAACTATCGATTCTGTCTTCGACAATCCAGATATTTGTATCAGAAATAGTTAATCCCTGTGACGAGTGAATCGGTATAGCGTATCCTAACGTCCACGGAGTTTTATCCATCTTCAACACGCTTTCAACAGCACTGACAGGGACTAAAACAATATCATTTAGTACAAGATTTTGTTTCTCCCGGACACCTCCAGTGTCTCGTCCTGGAATTTCAACATCGATATTCTGTCGTCACGTATCTGCTGGGCGATAACAATGGTACAGGTAAATCCGAAAATCTTTTCCTTGTGTAATCTAAATAATTGTTGTTGAAGTGTATCACGAACTATCTTTCTACTTGCAACTATAAAATCAGCAGGTCTCCACAAATTCCAAATATCATTCATCGTAGTTTCTGGAATTACCTTACGCATTATCTCACATTCTATTGTATCTGGCTGCAGTCTGATTAGCTTTTTAAACTCTTTCAGTGGTCCATCAATAGCACTGTGATCATCAGCTATCTCCTCATAATAACCTACGAACGTTTTTAACCTCTCATGCGAAGACTGTCCAACAAAAGGTGGCGGTTGACCATGATCACCACACATTATCACAGCAGTATTTTTCGTCAGCAACCAATCAAGAAACATTTTTAATACTTCCAACGATACCGTACAAATTTCATCCCAGATAATAATCTTAGGAATATATTTCTCACCCAACCGTGATGGAGTCCATGCGTCTCCGCACCATCTAAAGAAACTATAATAAGTTTGAGATTTTACTCCTCGTTCGTTCATTTCTCTGGCGAGTCTATGTGTGGGTGTCAAGATAACCACATCTGAACAATTGAATAATTCAATCGCACGCGTTGTTTTACCAGAATCACCACACCCATTAAGAAAAACAGTTTTATGTCTGGCCACAGTATCATATACCGATGGTGCTAACGATTTTGATACTTGATTGCTATTCTTGTAGTATGTTTTCTTAATTTAAACGTCGGCAGATTCAGGATAACTAAACATATTTTCTTGTTTTATTCTCCGTGATCCCCATTCACCAGCGCCAAGTAATTTATCTAGCAAATCCAAATATTTGTTACTTATATAAAATGAATCTGTGGCAACTCTAACCGCGGTATCAGGAAATCTGTTTATCATCTATAATAAGTTTATCGAAACGTATGCGAGCATCGAAGATCTCAAGTGAGTAAACTACGGTGACTCACCACCAATATACCTCATAATTGTACCTAATTTAGTTCCGTCTGATAAACAAGCATTACTTCGACTTATAAATGTGTTTCTCTCCGTTGTATCAGCAATTATAAAAACGAGTTCGGTATCATCCATAATTAATCTTGTACACTTTCGTTTATGATCAGATGAACATCCTTGTGTGAACTTACCGATTATTTTTCTGCCTAGATCTTTTGCAACTTTATTTTCATATTCAGTTATATCAGTATTTTCATCATCAGAATATTTCTTTTGTTGTGGCAACCAGATTTGTTTTTGTGAATGATATGATATTATCGCGTCACTTACAACCAACGATGTTAAAATTCCATTATCAAGCATATATCGTAATAGTAGTATTGGAGCCCAATATTTTTCTGAGAAATGTCTTCCAAACCACGCATAAATAATTGGATGGAGATCCTCCGTAAACGAAAACGACTCAATAAAGGCGAATCTGATCAAATCAAAATGTGGAAAAGGTCCATTTATCGCAACTCTTGTCATCTCGTGTGTTGGATGTCCAAATTTCTTAAAGTATTCAGAACACTCTCCGTACCCAAGAAAACTTCCAGGATAACATGCTACCATATCAACTGAGATAACGTCGTTGTAATCGTATTTAGTATTCCATAATCCGCCGTGTCCGTATTCGATACAACTACGTTGGACATCAACAAGAAATTCCGATCTTGTCGGTGACCATGAAGTTTTCTCCTGAGCAGCAACCGATGGAACGGTAAAACAATTATTCAGTAATTGTCCAACTATTTGCTGGGCCCTGACATCGCCAGTATATTTTAAAGCAAGATTTTTCATTTTTTCGTGGAGAGATTCTGCACGATAAATTTCTCCGCTAGGTCGAACAGACTGATCATAGTTTACGGATTCTGAATTCCGAAATAACCACACGGATACAGGGTCACTCTTACTGATATTTCTGATAAAATCAAATATGTAGTATTCATAAAATTTAACTGTTCTGTCTCGTGGAAATAATGTTATTGCGGACGTCCATGCATGTGCGTTATGATCAATAATTTCTATCGGAGCTCCTCTTGATTCACATTTCGATTTGTATAAAATCTCTCCGGTTAATGTCTTCACCGTAATTGGAAATTTTAATATTTTTTTCCAGTTCAGCAACGTCGCTGATAGACGCTCCAGTATTTTTAACTGTTTCTGTCCAAGTATTTATTTTGTTGCGTCGCAAATCGGATAAACCGTTTCCACGTATCGCGTTTGTGAAGTGTTTTGTAACTCGCTCAGCTACACAATTTATCCTTGATAGTTTCATCGGTTTGAGATCATCAACGCTAGGTTTATTATTTATCGGGTACAACGCATAAACAACTGCAGTCACAGGATACTCTCGTTCATAATATGGTTTGTCAATACCAGTGAACGTTCCTGGTTTGGAATCTTTACTCAACGTGACGATGCTACTTACAAGATGTACGCGGACATGGTCACGTTTGTCACGGATAATCCAAGTGTCGTCATCTGTCTCTACAATACATTTTATTAGAATAAAATATCTTTGATCGTTCAGATAGTTAATAATCTTCCTTCCTCGCCCGTCATTCATTGTAGCATTGACAACATTTCTGATTCTGAATGTTGACCACACATGAGCCGCACCATCGTCGCGAAATTCCTTCTTGGCTTTACTGATACGATCAGTTATATCACTATTCACCAAAGCCAGATCTTGCATCGAAAAACTAAATTTAGATTTCGGCATTTTGTCAAGATCGAATCTGGCTCTAGAAGGCTTAATTGCAGATAATCTCTCAAACTCCTCCATATTATAATTAAGACCAATATATACTTAAATTAAAGTATAATGATTCAAGTAAGCAATAAATGCAAGTGGCGCATGATCGGTTATTCAATTCCTTGTAACAGAGCATGCGTAAATGAATTCTGTGGATATCATACGCAAAGCATTCCGCATGAGAGTCTAGGACCAAAACCATGTTTACGGTGTGGTATTGGGGTCAGAGGAAAAACTCAGTTGTGTGTGCAATGTGGTGGTAAAAAATACAGAGAGTTTAAACGGCATTATGATAAAAAAAAAATAATACCGATGGCGTCGAATCTCCCATAAAAACCGCTGAAGACTATCTCGCCAGATTTTCAAAATGATGATTTAGACAAATAATATTATTATACAAATGGAACAAAATGAATTTGTGAAGCATTCCATCATTAAAAATTATGAGGCATCTCGTGATGGTATAATTAGGCACTGTCGATTAAAAAAACCCAGTCGGTTCTGTCATTAATAATGGTTATATCATATTTGGCGCTGGGGAAAAAAGTATTTCTCACATAGATTTATCTACGAATGTTATTATGGGTTGATCAAAGATGGACTTGTGATTGATCATATTAATTCAGATCCAAAGGACAACTCTTTAAGTAATTTGCGAACTGTTACACAAAGTCAGAATTGCATATTCGGAGGAACCGGTGATAATGATAATTCTCCAAGGTCAGTTGTATCTACGAATGTAGAGACAGGCGAAGAAATAGTATTTCATTCGATATATGCAGCTGCTAAATATTTTGATATTGTCCCACCTTCAGTAAAACGTGTCGCCGATAATATAACCAAATCAACATTTTCAAATAAATACGAACAAAGGATCACGTTTCAATATCACACACATGAAGAGAGACAACTCCGTCAAGCAAAGCTCTCTCTCTGATAGAGTAATTAAGAAATTGTCCCGCCTGTTACTGCGTAATATTACATGACTGCAGCGATGATCTTTTTTGTGTGTGTTGTATTCAGTAACATAACTGTCTGTAAGCAATTAGCTGTCAGTGGATCAGTATAATTTGTAACAGAGAAGGATATTTACATCTTTTAACTCTGCTGATAAATTCATATCGTTCACAAGTTTGATATATACATATAATCCAGATAAGTTATTTTTAGATCTTCAATGTAGACTTGTATGTACACTCAACCGCCGCTTAGTAGGTCACGTAACGTGTGTTTAGCTGTTTACAGAACACCCAACGACATCCGACAGATTTATTTAAGAAATTAAAATAAATCCACACTGTAGTTTATTTATTCAGCATAATAATTTCTGAAACGTGTGTGAGATTTATTTTAGAAATTAAAATAAATCCACACTGCTTTTTATTTATTCAGCATAGGTAACTTCATCATAATTTCTGAAACGTGTATTTATTTGTAAGTATGAGTCCGTGGTGCAGTGATAGAGTGATAGAGTGGCGAAATCTCATACTCGAGGTTTAGAGTTCTATTCCCGTGACTGACACATTGTCGATGGCGGGGCGGTATTGCCGATTTTTCTAATAGTAACTGGGGGCTCCAGCCCCATGTACACCTCCTCACCACGTCCAACAACGTGGTGAGTGCAGTTTTGCACTCTCAACGGGTTTGATTTTTTTTTGGGGGGGTACATGAAACCCCTAAAAAATAACCAGTAGCGATAATGTGAACTCTCAACCTCACTGAAGGGTATACCCTACACAAGGACATTCAGAAAGAATGTCGCCAAAAGAAAAATCCTCATTGGGGGGGGGGGGGCCTGTGGGCCATAAGAAAGGCCGTAACAGAAACAAAAACTTATGTTGCCCCGTAACCGCCATAAGAAAGGCATCAAGGACCTCATGGTTTAACTGTAGGGAAGGGACTCTATGGAAAGGTAACCGCTCCATGCTACTGTTTATTTTTTGTTTTTTATTCTGAATATTTTTTTTTATAAACAGAAATACTTTTATTTTTATTTTTATATTCAGAAATATTTTTATTTTTATATTCAGAAATATTTTTATTCTGATTCAGAAATATTTTTTATTTTTATATTCAGAAATATTTTTATTCTGAATCAGAAGTATTTTTATTCTGATTCAGAAATATTTTTTATTTTTTATATTCAGAAATATTTTTATTTTTATTTCAAATAAATATTTATTATATAATGAATCATAAAATATTAATGCTATTATTTCTGCGATTGAAAAATTACAACATGACGGGTAAAAAATATCTGATGAACCTAATCCTCAGAAAATTATTTGTGATCATTACAACAACGAAAATTTGGAAATAAATACACATTACCAGCCGATTACAGATTCATAAAGTTGATTCAACAAGCAATGTTACAATCCTTTGCAATAGTTACAGATACGCAGGTGAAACTATTTGTTCCCCTAGCACACGCAATCGAAAAAATTAGATCAGGATTGTCTCACTAATACGAAACAAAAAATATTATGAATGCTCGTATAAGACAGTTGAGGGCGATTATGTCTGCTTGTGAAGTAGGTGATGATTGAGAAAGTGTCACCAGTGACTGCATTGACAGTCACGGTGACTAATTCATTTCTGGCTACAGTAAAAAAAAAATATTTGTTTATTTTTATTCAGTCAGAATATTTAATCAGAATAATATTTTATTCAGATAATTCATTTGACAGATTTTTTGGGGGTTTTCCTTACAATCTCACATACAGATTTATATTTAATGATTCTTCTCTCAAATCCAACAAGTGTCCGGTTTGGTCAGTAAGTTTGAAATGTATCCTTGATAATAGCGGATTATGACATTCTAGATAAACAGGATTTATCGGCTCAGATACAATCAAATATCCTGGTGGGACTTGAGGCGCAAATGTATATTAAATGTACCCTTGCTGGGCCTGATTGGATTTTTCAAGGTCTACTTGATAGCTGCCACCAATAACGTCACATATTAGATTAACTGCGATCGTCGATATCATATTTACAATACCAGGTGAAACATGGCGGCCGTCCCTGTACGGGTCATTATTATGCCTGAGTATACCTGGCAGTGGGGATACTTTTCTCCATGTCTCCATAACTTTTGGAAAATTATTATCGATGATGTCGCCAATTCCCTGTCCTGTCTCGATCTGAAGATCAGATAAAAGATTGTGTTCATCGTCTAAATTAATTAATCTTCCGTAATGTTTCAAATACAGATCTCGTAATTCAGCAACGGCTTTTATATTTTTAAAAATAATTTTGTTAACATATATTAGGTCTGAACTGACCTGTCTCAGATGCTGAATATTTTCATTAATTTGCTGTTTTATATCATCGCTGTAATGTTGTGTTGTACTGGAAAACAGATTTTTTGTGTTGGTGTATGTTCGAGTGTATTCAGACCCGATTTCGTCGGCGTATGATTTAATAAACGCTGTGTTGACAATTTTTTCTATATCCTCAAGTTTGAATAAATAAATTCCTAAATCAGGAATCTTCTCATTAGCGAAAATGAAATAAGCTCTATCAAACTGATACCATAAGCGACCTCGTCGATATTCTGGAAGCTTTATAAATATTCGTTTTGTTGTAAAAAAAAGAAAAAAATTCATCTTTGGTCGGTTCTGGTGGTCCTTGATAAACCGGTGGAGCTTCTGGCCATCCTAACACAGATCTGATCGATGATTGATATATATATCGACGGCGTAGTCGGTAGAATTTATTTCAGTCTCGGTTGATGTTGGTTCGTGAACATTGATAGCTATCTTGGATTATTTTCCTGTGATAGGTTTGATTCGGCGCTGATGTTCATCGTTGATCTGTTCTATTTGATAACTGCCCGTAGGTATGCTTATAACTTAATGAGTTGTTTGGTTGTAATCCACCGAATGATTTCGACCTGATATTTGGCCAAGAATAATAAACTCGTAATTGTGCTAGCGCTATTTCTTTTGCTGGAATTGCAGTTGGAAAAACCACGCTGAACTCAGGATTGGTTGAACTTACTGATATCATTGTGGTTTTTGGCGGTGTTGTATTAGTAACGATCTGTTGTAGTAATTCGTTTGACATTATTATTCTAAAACCCCTGATTTTAAATCAGTATTTTAATTCCCGCTTCATTAACTCTAAATCCAGGTATTCAAAGGGGTTTTCCACTTTTTCGTCAAATATGTTATTGTAAGTTTTCATTATCGTTGTAAACTCCTCATCTGATATTTAACGATCACTAAGATACGACGAAATCAACGATGATAGTTTGGAGTATGCTATCATTGCCACGTCTAGTTTTATTGTGTACTCGTGTAATTTTGCGTTTCTGCATGTAGCTATCTTCTTTGCGATGATATTAAAAACACCAGCGATTGTTGTCGCAGATGAAACACAGATCGTTGTAACCGCAGGCGATGCCATCATTACCGCAGACAGTAATACGTCAGTTCCAGCGATGAGCGCGGACGTCGAATATACAACTACGTCAATGACTACTATGCGTCGGCGATATTTTTTAAACTTTTTCTGCGTACTCGTCAATGACATCTTTTATTTGGGTCTGCCACCCACATACTTGATTGTACCTGTATTGGTTAGCGTCGATCATTATATATTTTATCAAGCAAATGATTGAGGTATTGCAGCGACAAATTCCAGACACCACCAGTAAGACGCTGCGGTTAATTTTTTATCAGATGGTTTGTAAGGGTGCAAATTTCTGTCAATCTATGAAGAGCACATTAATTTGGGCAGGTGAACGATTAATTAGATTTTTGGGGACCGGCGCGTGTTTAAATCACCATACTGCACAGATTTGTAATGTCTGTGTCATGCAAGAGAACGATTCTTAATTAAACATTAGTTTATTTAACCGTCAGACAGACTGATCTTGTATCGGAATTGTCAGAGTTTGAAATTTTCCAGAATTAGTTATTTGGGAATCTAGAGGTCACGCAGACTACAAATTTGGCGCCTAGTAGAAAAGGCAAGAAATATATTTAATCCGGATTGGTTACGCTAGATAAGGGGCGTGATTCCCACACGAAATCCTTGGTTTTAATATGTCCCATCACAAAAGTTTAGTCAGTCTACACTTTTCTGCAAGAGAAAACAAAGGTAGAAGACTCCGAGTTTGAATTTAGAAGAAATTCACTCGTAAAATAATTATCCAAGGGATCGGATGTCTGGAAAGTCGACGGACACAATTTTGGCGGTAGAAGCGAGCGAAGCTTGAAAACACAAGGTATTCTGCGCCAGTCTCATGTAATTCATTCATATCAATATCACGATTTGTTTGATTTATTTGCTTATATTTGCATGAATTTATTTTTGTAAACTCGTAGATCAGTTTTCTTGATATGAGTACAACTGTGTTGAGTTCATCTATCTGAATCCGTACAATGATCTCCTTTATATAAGTTTGACGAATTGTTTGAATGTGTCGTCTTGATTGTTATAGGAAAATATGTATCTAAGAATTTCATGCTTCTTACTTTAGTTGATATGAATTACGAGAATCTGTGTGAATTCACCGACCTTAGATGATTTCACGTATGATAAAGTCTGGAGTGCGTATTGACTAAAATTAACGTTGTTAAACCATGAAGTGAGATTTCATATATGCTAGAGACTTGAATGTGTGTATTCGCTAGAAATAACGTAGTTAAGCCATGTAATGAATTTCATTCATTTATTTGTGTAGTTGAGACGAGATCGGAACTGATGTCTCGGGGGATGTTAATGCGAGTCAGGATGAAATAGCCGTTAGGAAGTACATTAATCTTATGAAACTAGGTTTGTTTATGGTCTGCCATGTTTAGCTTGACCAGATAGCCTTTGGTATATGTTTGAATTCCGACAGAACTATATCTGACATAACGAGAGGGGAGTAATGATCTATTCCCAGTAGGATATCTGACAGAAGATTTAGGTTGCTTCTTTGTTTATTTTTGGAAGGTGAAATAGCTCTACGGGACGGATCCACGTATCGACCTATCGAAGTATCTGCGTATCACGTACTTACATATCCACCTACCCACACAAAGTTCAAAGGCCAAAAGAGGCGAGACAATAGAGAGTTTGGAGAAGGGAAAAGTGGAAAGGACCAAGACGAACAGTCACAGAAAAGTTGAAGAACAGTCACAGTGAATTTGGAATGAACCGGAAATAATCAGGTTATGAAGTTGTACCAGGGCAATAACTTCGATTGTTCACTCGATTCTATGATGAACTAATTCTATCCTTTAAAACAGATCGGCTATTATATAAGTATATTTGTGTTCTGAAATTCGGTGAATGATTTGTTTCAAAAAGAAGTGCATCTTCCTAATGTAATGCATTGTCACGGTTATTTATGTAATTTATTAAAATTGTTATTTTTCATGTGGGGGGCTCGTGTCATTTTGTTTTATATATCTGCTCAGATCTCTATCTATCCCACCTATAAATTTCACACTTTATATTGATATTTACTCGATCCGGGCAATAACACCGCGGGCGATCACCCTCTAGATAACGATAACCAAAATTCCACTACATCCATCCCAACAAAACGGGGGAACACGTAGCATGGTTCCAGTAAAACTATTTCTTCGGCATCTTCATTTAACACAATAGACATCGTTCCAGAAAAATCATCGGTTGAATGACGCCATGGATACGTGGTAAATATCCTAAATTTTGCAGAGCTTAACACGGACATCCTGTTCACATCAATGACTTCCGCGGTGTGTTTGATAGTGTTATTTTGCTGTGACCATGTTGAAGATCCTGATGATACTGTGTATACTTGTTGGATAATGTGATTGTGAGGAATTTTAACCAGGTTAGTTTTTTTTTTTTTGTTTTTTTTTTAACTATATCAGTATATCCACTGACAATGTCGTTGAGTCTTGTGTTAATTTCGGAGAGTTTTACGCCAACAATTGCTGGACTTCCAAAAATAATTAATAGCTCTGTCTGTGTTTCAACGAAAACTCAGAAACGTTTGTACGTGATTAGAAAATTCAGTTCCAAATGCGATCATTTCATCGTTGATTGTCGTTAACTATGTTGTCATCAGGACGTTGCTATCGTCGACGTATTGGGGGGGGGGGTGTTTTTTTTTCTTAAAAAAAATTTTTGTTGCAGCGTCGAAATCTGATTCTGGTGTTCTGAGATTGTTAATTCCATTGTTGTTCATGTCGAGAAATGCACGCATCATACCACCGTTAACTGATATAAACTTGGATTCTTGATCATCGATGTATTTTTTTTTTGTCGCAGCGTCAGTGTCCGCGGACGGATTTCCAAGACCGGCAATTTTGTTTCGATTCATGGCAATGGGACCAGTGAATGCATCGCCGGTTTTCTTAGCATAATTGTTGACTGAATTTCCAGAGTCTTGTATTCTACCGTTTTCATCAAATACAACAATATTGTCTTCGAGCGCGTTTGTAATTCGTAAAAGGATGTCTGTTAACTGGATATTACTTGATTTTAATCGTCCTTGTTTATCCTGAAAAATAACGACTTCATTACTATCTACGCTTGCAAGATTTAAAAGATCATCAGTTTCATTCCTGAGATGATCAAGAGTTGCATACTTAGATAAATCACCTGCTTGTTGGGTTTTAGTCTTAGCTGATCTTCCGTAAATATCTACCATTATAATTTAAGGTCTGTTTAAAACGTCGACGACGATGTATACTCGTGCACGACTTTATGAGGTGGCATTGACGACCTTGACACGGCGTCGAGCACCGTGAGTACTTCACGGCCACATATTGGCGGGTCGGTTATTTTTGTGTTGGTAACGTTGAATACCAGATTGGAATACTTTGAAGCCCGTTGACATATTTTACAAATTCTCTTGGTGGTGCCAGTCCATACGAGTCAAAATAAACAATTCCACGTGGATCAATTGCGTATGCAACCCAATGAGTACTAGGGCATGAACTTTCATCGAGATTAATGATACCAGTTTCAATCGTGCTTGGATTTGATGGTAACTGATCACGCATAAAAACACCTCTGAAATTTTTTATGTTTAGTATTTTTATGAGCATCAAGTAAATCAAAATCTGACATAGGAAGAATCAACGAAATGTCCCGGGAAGCCTTAAACCCTTTCCGTACCACAGAGGAGTTTCTGGAAGTCTTAATCCTTTTCCCTTTTTTAGATCTTTTTATTCCGTGACCTGTTGCTTTCTTTAATGCCATCCCAGCAACAGTTCCAACAGCGCCCAACGCAGCAGCTTTTGCAACAGCTGGGGCTGCAGAGGCTATCAGCGCTGGTATAGCTGCAAGAAGTGGAAATATGCCACCTGTCTTAGCGATGTCTTTAATGGCACCCGCAGAAAGATTAAGTCGTATGCCGGTCTTTGATTGTTTGGCTTCATTGAAGTGCCTGAGTTGACGTTCTATCAGTGATAGTTTATTTGAACCACCTGTGATTTGTTCTTTGTTTAGTGATATTTTTACTCCACAGTTTTCATTTGATGCTGATTGCAGTTTTTTAATCTGACCAGGAGTCAGACTGACACTAACACGATGATATGACATTATAATATCATGAGCGATTTAATTACATATTTTTTACTGGGGCATCAATGACTCTCATTCGTCCACCAACACCTTCAAGTAGCATTGTTTTATCGCTGAGTATAACAGCGATTGCTCTATAATTAGTAATAACTCCTCTTGTTACATGAGCTCGAAAGTGTATATTGACGACAGATTGCCTGTATAAATCAAGGTGTTCTAGCGAAAAGTAATAGATCGGATACAGCGTTGTGAAATCCCACTGAGATATCTGCAAACCAGAATCAACATTCTGGTCACGCCCAATGAATGTCATCAAACGATTATATGCACGTTCGACATGATTGTGCTCGAAGTTTAATAATATATCCTCGGAGGGTTCTTGATGTCCATTTATCCTCAGTAATACTTCACTAACCCCAAGCGTGTCAAATATCATTGGGGTACGTTCCTGCGAATCTACCCGTGCAGCATTTTGGAAAGCAATAAATATATGTCGTGGTGCTGACACTCCCTGCCCTGATGCTATCTGCCACGTGAATAACCCATTAACGTCGCTTTGAATAATGTCTGTGGTTGTTGTCAACCATGACACTGTTGATTTACCACCCTGATTCATAAAAGAGAGTAACCGTTGTTCTTCGGCAAGTGATGGAATTACTGCTGGCATCCACAACGAAAGTTTTGTCAGCGTTACTTTGCTGGCATCAACGGCAGCATCACGCGATATTGCATCATTGTCGGTAGCCTTTCGTACGAGTACAACTGTGTGCTTGGCTCCGACAATTTTAACCTTTCTAACATTTCTGCAGAATCAAAAGATGTGTGACAGTGGAATCGCACATGAGAACTCTTCATCGACGTTTAACACTGCTCGACGTGATGCAGATCCCAAGTTGAAGTTTTCATTCATTGATATTACTACCGGAGTTTGTGCGTCTCCTGCGGAATTTCTCACGTTACCAATAGTTATATTTCTACTTTCTGAATGATCAGTTGTATCCTTTGCAAACATCATTGATGGACCAGCCGATATCGAGAAATCATCGCTGTATCTTGCAAGTCCAAGTATTGTCATACAACGTCAACGTTTTCCAGGCATGATTCAATATTCTTTCCATCAATGGTATATGTGGCGCTGTTAAATAACGCCATGACGCCATTATTAACAAAACCAACTCGATCACCAATTCCGTATGCTGTATCATCTGCTTTGACGAGTCTACCTTCGATCTCAATGAATGCCTCAGCGGGTAAGAAATATCTGCTTGTATCCTGAACTTGTAATTCGATTCTTCCTTGTGCGTTAGGTACACGTGCGTCATAAGAATAATATTGATAATCGCGCACAGATTCATCCTTGAGAACTGGTGCGTCCATGTCAAATGCGGGATCAGATACACGTCTGAACATTTTATTATATTTGTTATCATCTAACACGAAGACCACTTCCTGCTATTAAACTTGCAGTTATATTTTCTTTTCTTTTTCTGATAGTGGTACACCAGCCAACTCTGCTAGTTTTTGATTTGCAGCTTGATTTATTATTTTATTGACATTTGCAGGCATAACCTCAGTGCTGGGTAATTTTACTGGCTGAGGTTTTCGTCGTATCAATCGCGCTAGTCTATCCTTGATTGCTGAGAATGCTTTACTGGCAACATCACCAACGGCACCAATACCCTTATCACGAACAACGTCAATAGCTTACATTGACAGTTGTTTTGCAATCGGTATTGCTTTTGGGGCTAACCTTCTGAATAAACCCTGAACAATAATCGCCGAGTCCATCACCGTAGATCGCTGTATACGTAGGTAATCGTGAATTTATCACCCTGACCATGGCCGGGGCACGTTGAGCATTATGTATGATCATCTTATTTTCTTACTGATGATGATGTTCGTCCTTCGGTCTCGAAGACGACCAAGACTTCAGATCTGGGCTGGTCTGTGAGTGCGCAGATGGCTGGTGAGGCCAGTCTGTGCTCTGAAGAGTCTACGGCAATGAGGACAGGGAATTGCCGGGGGCTGGATGGACTGAAGGTCGGCGCTGGCTCTGCTCTTCCTCTGCTGGCGTTTCTGCTTGGCCTCGTTGATCCGGTGCTCTTCAAATGCAGCTGCGCCTGAGTTGATCTGGTGACGCCAGGCAGCGCGGTCTTCGGCAAGCTGCTCCCAGCTGTCTGGGTCAATGCCACAGGACTTCATGGAGGCTTTGAGCGTGTCCTTGAACCGTTTCTTTTGGCCTCCTCGGGAACGCTTGCCTTCAGCGAGTTCCCCATAGAACAGTCTCTTTGGGAGGCGCTCATCAGGCATACGGCAGACATGACCAGCCCAGCGGAGTTGTGACCTTCTGAGCATGGCATGGACGCTTGTCATCTCTGCTCTCTGGAGGACTTCTGTGTCAGGAGTCTTGTCCTGCCATTTGATGTGGAGCAGTTTTCTGAGGCAGCGCATGTGGAAGGAGTTCAGCTGTTTTGCATGGCGACTGTGCACCGTCCATGTCTCACAGGCGTACAAGAGGGAGGGCAGTACTACTGCGCGGTACACCTTGAGCTTGGTTGGCAGGCTGATTCCTCTTCTGTTCCATACAGTATTGTGAAGTCTGCCGAAGGCTGCACTTGCACGAGCAATCCTGAGAGTGACCTCTTCATCGATGGAGATTGTGCGCGACAGGGTGCTGCCAAGGTAGATGAACTTGTCAGCAACAGCGAGCTTCTGTCCATTGACGGTAATGCTGGGTTCGGTGTAGGGCACTGAGGGTGCAGGCTGGTACATGATTTCGGTCTTCTTCGTACTTATTGTGAGTCCGAAGTCTGTGCAGGCTTTGGAGAACCGATCCATACTTTCTTGCATGTCAGACTGAGTACCAGCATTCAAAGCGCAGTCGTCAGCAAAGAGGAAGTCGCGGATGGTGTCTTCCTGGACTTTGGTCTTAGCCTGCAGTCTTCTCAGGTTGAAGATGTTCCCATCAGTCCTGAACCGGATGTCGATGCCAATGTCACCCTCACGGAAAGCATCGGTCAGCATCGCTGTGAACATCATGCTGAACAGGGTCGGGGCAAGAACACCTGATCTTACTACTGATCTAATTAATCACTGTGTTAATAATCGTCGACGATTTCATCAACGAGAGACCGGTAAATATTAATGTCCATAATACCAGCTGTAAATAATCGCTGACAAATCTCCGCTGCTTCAATGATGATCTCTGGGGAGTTATTGCCAGCTCGTTTTCCACCGATGAGAACTTCAAGTCTGTCTACGTCGGTGAGAATGTTGTCCGGGCAAGTAATAAGACCACTTCGGTGAGCACCATTACCACTTCCAGTTGCGCCGGGGCATCCTGGTATTATTCTTCTTCCTCGTCAGTTGTTATTGGACTAGTTGTTTTTTGTTGTGGTTGTGGTTGTTGTTGTTGTGGTTGTTTTTGTTGTTTTTGTTTTTGTCGTTATAATTCTGAAAAATAGTTATCTATTCCATTACTAAATGCAATATATCTTGGATCACTATTTCTGGCCTGATCAAATCCGTAGTGTATACGAAATATCCGTTTATATCGGGTTTCACGACCTACAGGATCATTAGCGTACTCGGATTTCAAAATCCTTTCTTTTCTTTGATTAAAACTTGTGGCGGCAAATGCAGGTAATTTCGAGCTGTCAAGATTTTTTATGTGCTTAATAGCATCTTCAGCAAATTTATCATTCACATCAGTTTTGGCTCGCGCTTCTTCCTGTTCTTCTTTTTATTCTGGTATACGTTCCTTTATATCACCTATTTCAGCACGAGCTTGGTCTATACCTTCAAGTATTTCTCGCATTGGTTGAGCAGTAGCTATTTCACCTGGAAGTTCTCGCAGAATCCTTTTTGTTTTCTTAGTTCTTTCTGCTATTTTTCCAGTTGCTTAAGCGGTTTGCTCTAACGTGGGGAGAAGACCTTTGGTAGCCTTTGTAACAGGTTCAAATAACTGTTCTGCACCTTCTGCAAATTCGACCTTAGACTCCTGACGTTCTTGTAGTTGTTGCTTGACAGAATCACGGACGGGTAGATATTTTTTAATTGCTTCTAGTTGCTGTCGAGCTAGTTTAGCTGTGTGAGATTCCATTACTGATATAATAATGATTTAATTACACCACACCCAAACAGCAGCATAGAGGGTGACGACTAACAGTGAGTGTCCGACGAGTAAACAAACACGCATAAAAATTTGAAAACACGCGCGTCAAAAATAAAATAATAAAATGAGCTAACACAATTTAGAGACTCTCGGTCGGTCAGAGGCTTAGGTTTGGCTTTATTGACCTTGTATTTCATTTTCGTAGGAACCCTTATTTTGAGAAAATAACGGACTACCAATTAGATTCTGTTCACCCTCTCTGCTGCTAAAGTAGAGAAAAGCACAAAAGAGAAAAGAAAGAAATTGGGAACATAAAGTACTCGACCTTCAAATGAACAGCCGACATGGTTTATGTATGTTTGCTACTAGAGATAGGAACCACGAAACATTTTATACCCCAGCATTTCTGAACGTACCCAAGCATTTCTGAACGTACCGCGATTTGTACATCGTTATATGAGTCGCCGTAGCGGACAAGAGCTGGTCCTATCAGAACGTTGCCGTTGAAATTTTGATGTCATATGTCCAGAATTTCAATTTCACCTGTTGTATCAAAGCTGTTTCTCCTTAAAGTTCCAATTTCTAGGTCGAGATTTTAGATTGTATGTGTTGAATTAAACAGTAGTGGTTGAAAGTTATATTTTCTATGTCGAGGTTTTAGATTGTGTCGTTTGAATTACACGGCGGTGGTTGAAAATTCAATGTCATATGTCGAGAATTCTTAATTTACGTATTGGTTCAAAGAGCTTGTGTTGAAAGGTCCATTTCATATGTTGAGTATTTAGATTTCATCTGTTGAATTACACAGCGCTGATTGAAAATTCGAGTTTATAGATTGTTTCTTCTGCATTGCACGGCGCTTGTTGACATTTTAATGTCATATGTCGAGAGTTTCAATTTAACATGTTGAATCACAATAATCGTGATGAAAGATCCATTTCGTATGTTGAGTTTTCAGATTGTATCTGTTGAATTACACAGCGGTGATTGGACATTTTAGTGTGCTTGTCAGAATTGTTATTTTTATTATGTGTTTGTGTTAAAAGTAATATTACACTTTTTTAATTATTTAATCACGAATAATGAAAACACACTGTTAATATTATTAAGGTCGTAAGAAGATTACTCTGTAATTTCCCTACTTTTCTTACAGACGGAAACTGCCGAAGTACCGGTACAATGGAAAAGTACCGTGGTACGTACCACCGGACAAAATTATAGCAGCAAACCGGTATAAAGGTAATATAGTGTACTTCTATCTGCTACAAAGGTAAATATCTCAAAATCGAGATGGTTAAAGGGTGATGAAAAATATGTTTATTTGTTATAATATCAGTGAACTTTAATCACGCATAAGACCCATCCTGATTATTTGAGCCGCCTTGTCACAGGAAAATATTTAAAATAGAATTTTACAGTCAAAAACAAATGTGAAAAGAAGGTTTGGTGTTAGCGTCATTTCAGTATAGGACTCACGCTACTAACTTGGACATGAAATATAGTACATATGGTTTGGCTGGCCAGGACTGGTTGTTAATGAAAATAAAATTTGAGTATAAAGAATTTTTAAAGAGCTTATCCTAGTTGTAAATGAAAAAGAAAAGAGACAATATTTTATTGATGGAATTTCAGTCTTTTGACAGACTTGAGCTTTGTTAGCTCAGTACTGAAATCTACAGCTGACTCTCTGGTGCGGAATTGAAAACACATGTTTCAAAGGCTCATATGGTTTTCTGTACATTGAAGCTGTCTTCAAGGGTGTGTCTGTACTGTTAAATATAGGTTTGATAATGAGCATCCGGAAATTTAAAGTTATTGAATTTATAATATCATGGTATTTGCATATTTTTGTTGTTGTTGGGGGGGGGGGGGAGCTGAATTGGTTCCGTCCTAGAGGACTCACGGAACTAATTCAGTTCCCATAGTAAACCAATGACAGAATATTTTCAAACTAATCAATCTGAAAATTAATCCTTTCATTTCGCTTGAATCTGTACCAAGTAGTTGTAAATGCGTTCTCGCAGCCTGGGAGGCAGGTTCTGAATGTTCTCCTCTAAACTGTCTATTTTTACATTAACGTCTTCCGACCATTTGTACATTTTCAAACTAATCAGTTTTTATATAATTCGGATACCAATGTTGAAAACATTTATTTTATAAAGGATGCAATTGTTCTTTAGGTAAACAGTGAATTTGCTAACCTTTAAAAATGAAACTTCTTTTGTTACTGGCTCCAAATGTTACCCATAAGCTCTAGTTTACTTACATCCTTATATGTAACGATTTGCCTAATAATAAACGAAATTTATGAAAATAAAATAGAAGCCTTGATGAAAGCAGGACAAACATGTGCTGATTTAACAAGGAAAAGACCTTTTGGGTCACAAAGACACCTCTATAAATTCGCTTCATGCATCTACCAAGCCAGCGACAATGATGGCTATGTAAGAATCTAAATGGGTAGAATGTCATCCTGTGTCGTATTTGACTAAATCAGCCCCCATCTAATCTGAAAACAAGAGACAGACCGAAGGTTATACCGATCTGAATAGCAGTCGCTTGTACCTGAAAATCAGAGTTCTCAAACTGGACAATACCAATTCAGTGGATGATGCCAGAGTAGCCCCCGTCAACAATGTCATCCATTCGTTGTTCAGTGAAGTGGATTTGTACTTGAATAACAAACTAGACAGAAGCAGTATGGATACTTACCCTTACCGAGCGTACCTGGAAAATATATCGACGTACGGTAAAGAAGCAAAGAACACACATCTGGATGCTTCCGTGGTACGGAAACCTGACACCCTGGATATCATCAACGACACATATTTGACAAAAGGTGACAAACCGATGGATCGTTTTGCATTTGGACATGTGGTTGCAAGACAAGTATCTGTTGAACTGAATGGATGTCATCTTCGCTAGCTAAAGTTCTGATAGATTAAACCTATCTACAGCTTGGCGGATCGAGCAGATATCTCTATGCTTCGGGTCAGTGAATTTCATTTGATGCGGCGGCAAACCAACGCCTCCAATTAAAATTAAGTTGTTCAAATTTGAACACGTTCCTGCATGAACGAGACAAAAAAAGTAGCACATAACTTGAATGGACTAATAAATAAGCAATTTTCCACTGCCGGTAAATGATTGTACAAATACCTTTCACTCAAATACACCTGTAATGACTTCTCTCTGGTATGTTGTCATACCTTTCATGTTAAACTTACAACGTATCCTTTGGAAGTCAATTGCCTCCACCATTTTCAGCCGATGTGCAATGCACCGCTGATGCACGCTGTTGGTTAGTTGGCATTAAATACTAATAGAGGCAACTTAAATATCTGTTAGACGAAACACTTAAATATCTGTTAGATCCACCAAGGTGTAGATAGGGTTAACATATCGGAACCTTGGCTAGCGAATATGAGTAGATGTACGTCTGAGACTGATTCGAAGTAGTACCATGTTCCAATTAATGGCCAATGCCAATGAGTAAAAACCATCATCGAAGAAGCCCGGCTTTATTTGCGTCGTGTGGAAGGTTTACCTAAAGTGAGGAACGAAATTAGTCAGACTTTGAGCAGAACCAGAGCAAAATATCAGATACGACGAGCGGAAGTGAAAGTTTTCACCAT
The DNA here is from genome assembly GCA_016617855.1 of Megalonaias nervosa. Lineage (NCBI taxonomy): Eukaryota > Metazoa > Mollusca > Bivalvia > Unionida > Unionidae > Megalonaias > Megalonaias nervosa. Next base: position 204,350 of record JAECUM010092976.1, on the reverse strand, counting down.
TGCCTCTGGACTCCGATCCAAGATCGAAGATCATGTTTTCCAAAGATAGCCACCCAAACGTTTACTTAATTGGCATCGTCAGCAATGCGGTCGTCATTGATCAAAATCCTCTCGAGTTCCAACACTTCAATATGTCCAAGATGGAAGTCACTCGAGGTGGCCAGGCACTGTGTGCCAGACACTTTAACCTAACTTTGCCCAGAAAAATTACTTGAGAGCTTACTTGGCATTGTTTGAAGCCAAAGGACAGTTAGGTACCAACAGCAGCCACAGCATTTCACACGACGATTACGCAGAAGGATATGATTTGTGGGGTTTTGATTTCACTCCAGACAAAGGCACCGACGAAGGACATTTCCACCCTATAAATCGGATCAACTTCGTGTGTTACTTCAGTTTGTAGTAACTCTGGCCAACACAGTGAACGTCATCTTGTATGCAGAATTTGACCATACTCTAGAAATTAGTAGTTTGAGAGAAGTGATTTTGGACTATCAGAATAATAGACGGAACGCGAAGAACATTTGGAGAGAGGCGATGATGAAGTTTTTAGAGCTAGAACAAGAAGGAGAAAAGACCACATAAAAATATAGCCATGATGCCAAGATGGTCAGAATAAGAACAACATTTAGTCTCCTGTTCTGCTCAGGAATTGGCTGAAAGAATTACAGGTCTCACAGAAGAAAATTATTTTGGGTGTCAAATCAATCATCCTGATCAGATACAGGTCGACAAAATATGAGGATGGGACAAGAAGAAAAGTTGGAAGAGTATTTGGAAGCGGCATGGACTCTCATCTCAGACGGGAAGATTTTGAAACAGTGGTATAAAGGCTTGAGTGACCATCCGTTAACCAAACACATCGAAGCTCTGTTGCAACAGAGTACAGAGACCACCCATTGTTCATCGACTTACTTGACAGAATTTTTGAAGGAAAAAGTCAGATGTGAATTGATGACTTATCTTTACCTGTGAACAAAATATGCCAAAGGCTAAAGGAATGGATACCTGGGAACTTCATTACCGTCTGACGCACAGTCCGTGTGTCACTTCTTGGAACCCTGTGGTTTGTGCTGAAGATTAACTCATAAACCTAAAGACGTTCAAGCCTCTGTCATCAACACAGACGACAATCATCGACCAGGAACACATTGTTCAGCCGATTATTTTCCCAACGACCATAGTGTGGAATATTTTCATTGGTATCGATTACCTCCTCTGCATAACGACATCATTGACTTTATGAGAAAAATGCTGTATCGACTCAATTCAATAATGAAACATTATAAGCATTATATTTTGTGGTGTGTGGACAATATTGTGTGTATTTTATTTATCAACTAAATTTTGGACTTCTCTTTTGTGACTTGTTTTGATTGTGAGTACTCTAGAAATTACGTTAAAATAAAAAGATGGTTTTGTGAACATTATGGTTATTTCTTGTCTTTAGCTCAGAAACGAAGTGTGCATCGATGGCAAAATGATAATGCATCAGATCATTGGAAGTCAAGTTTGACTTCACAATGTTGTCAATCTTATAAATGCGTTCATGTTTAAATATTATTTGATTGTATTACTGTTTTGTGTTAGAGAAGCTTCTTCAAGTTATTATTAAACATGCTGATTTTTTTTTTTAAAAAAAGAAAAGAACTGGTATTTTCTTTTCTCATTGAAAACAAAATTGTATGGACATAGTTATTCACATTTCTCTGTCGATCTTGGTCATGTTTTTCTTCACGTCTGCTTACCGAATCGGAGGAATGTTTTCCATCACGTCAATGCTTATTCCATATAGAGCAGCGCATTCGTCAGATTTTTCACCCGCTCTTGCTTGTGTATGAACGTGTGTGTATATTTCATCCTTTTTCATCATATCATTCTTATTTAATAATATAAGTATAATCTGCGTAAAGCACTTCTACTCTTCTCGTTGGTTTGTAAGTGTAGGGAGTCTTAATCACTCCCACAACGTGTTGGATAATAATCAGAAAGTAGGTGTTGGGTGACATATAAAAACTGGGTGTTGGATAGTACTCAAAATGTGCGTGTTGGAGAGTACAGCGTGATTGTATTAAAAAGTGGATGTTTTATAGTATAGGTGATGTGTTCGATAGTATGGTTGTGTGACTACATCCCCTTCTTTTATATCACACCCTTTTCGTCTGATGGTGCGCCTAGGAATTTTAGACACCACGCAAGGCGTTTTGGATAGTGTGTATGGGGTGTTGGATAGTATAAGTGATGCGTTGGAAAATATGTTTGTGTGATTTCATCCCTTCTTTTACATCATGCCCTTTTCTTCTGGGAATAGTTTTGAGAGCTTTTAGACACTTCACAAGGCGTTTTGGATAGCGTGTATGGGTGTGTTTGATATTAGATAACTCATTCATTGGATAATAGATAACTAACTAATGGACAGTATATAACTAAGTAAATGGATAATGGATAACTATTTCCATGTTAAATTCTCGTAGACCCTCATTAATTTTCAATCCTTTGTAGAAATTCACTTTCGAATCTTTTTATGTTAAATTCTCGTAAACCCATATAATTGTTGGATAGTAATCACAACACGAGTGCTGGATTGTATAGGTCAGGTGCTGGATTGTATCTAAAAATGTTAACATTACATTTCCTGTACGACCATATCAATTTTTGAACATTGAAACGGCCTATAACAATCAACGTTAACATTCCATTCCATTAACCCTATAAATACTTTGACCACCAAGTGCCACACCAATGTTAAGCCTGTGGATCGTTTAAAATAGGACTTCCCGTACAACCCCCTCCACTAGCCAAATCAATGTAAACCTATGGGCAGTGTATAATTTATCAGATAAAAGTATACCAGAATTAGTAAAGTGTGTGTGTGTGTGTAATTTGGATTTTTTAACGTAGCTTTTAACAATTTTTCGGTCATATCGCTACGATGTCTGCATTGTGGCAGTTTATAGTGATGTCTAGCACTGGGGCATCATACCGCAGACATGTAGCATGATGTCCCACCCAGTCACATTATCCTGGCACCAGGCCGACCAGTCCTAACACGAACCTCTTAATGCTGAGCACCTAGCGAGGCACCTGTTAGTACCATTTTTAAAAGTCTTTGGTATGATTCGGCCGGGGATCGAACCCACAACCTCCTGCATCCGAGGCGGACGCTATAACCACTAGGCCACCGGAGCGGTCAAAATTAATACAGTATATTTATAAATATAAATTACATGTATACTTTCAGATTAGAAAGCTGTGATATAAAATGTTCAGTACCATTGCCATAAGATAAAGATCCAACAAACAATTTAGATCTAACTGAATTTAAAGAAATTTATAGAAACTGTAATATTAATTTTTCTTGCATTCTCTGGTATGTGATCTACAAATATATTTGTTAACACCTTCACTGTCGCCGTCACCAAGGAAATGTGATAGCAAAGTGGAGAGGCGGGAGATTAAGGAACGGCAGCGGCATATACAAATTAAGAATTCTTCGCAATCATATGCAGCTATAACAAGTTTAGAATCTTCAAAATCACATCAGACATTTATTCACTCTTTATGTGCGGACTACATTTAAACGAGTGGTCGTTATTATTAATGTCACCATCACGTCACTATCACCACCTTTCTTTTTTCTTTTCCTTCTCCTCCTCCTCCTCTTCTTCTTCCGCGTTCTCTCTCTCTCTCTCTCTCTCTCTCTCTCTCTCTTAAATAGTTGGAATTTTTTAAAAAGTTTATTCATTAGTAATTTCAGAACAGACTATGTACATAAGACTTTGTCAATTAAAATAAAATGAGTACACAAACGTTTAAAATTTGTTAAATAATTTATTAAGATAATTCATAGTAGCGTCTACTTTTTTATTTAGAGGATTGTTGTTTTTTTTTTTTTCTGGATCGAAGCGAATCAATAGTACTATGAATTGTGTATAACATTTAGGTAATAATAATAAATAATAATAAACAATCCTGCACTTTTGTAAGTAAATAAATAAATAAATAAACACTAACGCGTGTTATCAAGCGTCTAGCTCTGTATTAGACCTTGTTCTCCACCACTCTTTATTATATTTTGACATGACTGGTCATGCAGTATATGAAAATAATACAAAGAGGACGTGTAATAAGTATGCGGTAGCAGACATGCATTCAATGGGCGGAGCCTTTAATTTGGTACTCTAGCGGTGGTCGTATTTTAATACTGCCTTCAGGGTCCGCTAACGGCTGAAAGGGGAGAGAGCGTATTAGGAGGATGTTAGTAAGATAAACACGGAGTTCAACTGGTTGGAGATAACAGAGTTTTAAATCGCTTGGAGATATACGTCCGTACCCTGAGAGGTATTCCCAGCTATATCATAATTGGCACGCCACAGCTTGTACTGAATGGGTCAGACATGCTACGTTGGTACACGTTGCACGGACAGTTAATGTGGCGGATGCTGGTGGTAGCATCACTGTATATGTGGTGTACGGGGCAAAATCTTATAGTGCGAGGTGCTGAGGTAGACGTTACTAAGACAATTGTGTGGGGTCCAGGGTTGAAGGCAGATTTTTTCGTGCCGGCAAGATACTTCTTTATCCAGGCAGTGGATACGAACGGCGATAAGTAAGTGACTGGTTACATGGATTACAGGAACCTTCGTTTGACAAACTAGTTTGGGCTGAGACTTGAGTGTTTTAATATAACAATAATAACCATAAATGTACTAAAATCACTCAGTACCAGCCGAGACTGACACACAATAGGTGTCTCTTAAGCTGGTTAAGTAAATAATGTTTGGTATTTTTAAAAAAAAATAATCTTGGATCACATTTGTCACCACTCATTCGTTACATATTGAAAAAGAGTAGTCTTTGTGCATGTGATCCTCATGTTGCTCCTGTAGTCCTATTATGTAAGACGTCTACCCTGATATTTATGTTGTTTGTTCACCCCAAATGACATAATTATCAGGGTAGACATATTACATTGTAGGACTAGTTGGTCCAGGAAGTATGGTTGAGTTCACTTTTTATACAAACTGAACATTATGGGAACCATCGCATACCACAGGTAAAAAAAAACCCATTGCATCATCTAGTTTTCTTTGAACTGTTTTAATTTTCTACCTTTGTCTGTTTATGATATGATTTGTCTAATGAGTAGATGCTGTCTGTTTATCTGTGGCACACAATGGGTCCAGTAACTACCTCAATCTGATTAAAATAAGATCTCATTGCCCTGCATGAAGATCTGAAAGGCACCGCTTAGAGGTCATGTTCTGGTGACCTATATTATTACCATAATTGCTAATTTTATCAGCCAGTCAGATGAAGTCTTTGGAGACGGAGCAGTATGACTGAAGATCATCAATGTGTACCGAATGATTTGATTCATTTTCAGATTTCTGAAAGCTGTATTTGCATTGGCTAATTTCAAGGTCACCAGAACATGACCCCTAAGCGGTTACATCAGATCTTAACGTAGGACAGTAGAGATCTGATTTTAACTCATATTAATAACTAATCAGTCCTGTATCAAATAAACTCTTTCTCAGCATGTATCAAATGAGTGATGTTACTCTTTATGATGATACAGAAGTGTTGAAATCATGAACTGCATGAATTCAGTAATTATATCTACATTTCAATATGCTTATGTGAAAATTTACTGAGCTACGGATGTGGATAGCATTTGAGATACTAAGCTGAACAAATGTAAATGCGTACATGGTACAGAGAAGTCATATCAGAAATGCTTGCCTATCAAGGAATAGGTGTCTGTCAGTTCTGTAATATGTGTGAATAAATAAATGGATAATTGTTCTCAGCCTCATATTTATGTACTGACATGAGTGATTCTTTATAGGTCAGTCTTTAACTAAGTGAGACATAATGAAGCCCACCCAATCAGAATTGACTACAATATTTTCTTCACGTTCATAATTTTAAACTCAAAATTACACTAAAATATAAATATTTGTAACAAAATATTTTACTTAAAAGCAACATTTTTGTTGTGGGTTCCTGGACAAGGTTTTATTTTTTCTAGCTCTGCTTGAACTCAAGTTTGTGTCTTTAGCTATTTGTGTCTGCCAATTTTGAATAGCTTTCTTTTTCCTATTCATTTCTTAGAGTCAAGTATCTAGTCCTATAATTCCCCATTAAAAAGGGTGGGATGATTTAATGCAATACCAATGAGTGTAAACAGGACATTGATGACTTGATATTGAATCAAAAGAAAGCAAGATAAGTCTACACCCATTATTATTATTATTATAATGCCATATGTTACAGCCTTGCCCTTGCTTGTCACTGACAACATGCCAAGAATAGATTTCCTGTTGAATTTCAAATCATACTGCCACCCTTGTCTACATCCAATCAGCAGTCAGAAATTTGGACAAAATATGATTTTCTACACCAATTGACTTCCACCACACATTAATGTCATCCTAGTGGTTTGTTAAGTCTTTAAAAAAAAGTAATCATGTTTAATGTATTAGGGCTGTCATGGCTGATGTAGATAGCATCACAATGCCACATCAGTGGACAGCTATAGGTACGAGAACTGTAAAGGGCATTGATAAATTAAACTTCACATTATCTTTATCAGTTTTTATTTAGATATACATGTATTTTAGGTTATTATAGAATATGAAAGTTTCATTTGTTTTGTTAAATTTAAGAAGTAATAATTTTTCTTTACACTGAGTCTAAGTAATCTTGCCACCCAGAGATGAACCTGAAAGACAAGTTGCAAGGCAATGTTACATACCTTGTATACTTGTTTGTAAGATGAGTCCAAATGCAAACTGCATAGACCCAGATCTTCCATAAACATAATGCACTGGCAGATCTGGGTCTGTGCAGTTTGTTAGGAGTAATCAGTGGAACAAATAACGCAGGCCTTGATCTGCAGGTGCTTTATATTAGTGTATATCAGGATCTTTGTTGTTTGCGGTTTGACTTGACTTGCAAGTGAATATATATGGTAGTGAATGGAAAGGGAAAATTTCTGCTTTTGCCTACCACCACCATGCTGAAAAGATGTCTGATATGTGGAAATGTTGAAATTTTTACTATAATCCCCAATTAAACTTGAGATTCCATTGAAAGAGAATTCAAGTCAGATACATTTTTTACATCTTTCATGTAACAGTTTGATTTCAAACATAATAATAAAGACATGTTTTGCTTGTGATTAAATTTAGAATAACAGATAAAAACATTTCTTCATTTACGGTCAAGGGATGGGCATATATTGACATCTCAATCAAGTTTTGATATAGTGAATATTCAGAACAGACTGTCTTTAGCAAGGACATTGCACACTGTTTATTACTATGTCAATAAACAATTAACTAATTAATTGTTTCAACTGATTTTGTTTAATATTAAATAGATTACTCTCATTTAGTATCCATCTCTCCTTGGTTATAATGATTGGTCAGGTCAGAACCCCAGACACCACCACTTTGGACATAATGCCAGTTTTATACATAGTATTATAATGAATTTAGACTATATAAAATTAACAAAAGTTTTGCATCTCTCCTTATTGCTTTCACATTATCTTCAGATTGTCACAACATCAAAATAACAAACTTTAAATTAAATTTTTGTACTAAAAAAACAAGGCAAAAATTAAGTTATGCATAGAATCTATTTTCACCACTTCATAGCAAATGTTGTCCACTTAACTAGAATGGATTGCCTGTCAGTCATGAAAAAAAGGTACATCTCTGTCCCTGGTTACACCTATTGTTTAGACCTTAAGTGCACCCCCAGGCCACTAGGATAGACATAATAACACTTGCTTCACAGTAGTGCAGGTCACACCAGGTCAACATGAAAGGCTATATGGTAATTGCTCATGTGTATTTATTGGAAGATTAGAGTTTACTATGCAGTTACACAAACTTTGATTAAGACTTCCAGGTTTACCAATGTGTTATGTGACACTGGCAGATCTCAGTCTATGCGTTTGCAGCTTGGTATGTCTTAAACATGCATGTACAGTGTTGTACAAGTGGAGATGGTCTGCTAGTACAATGTGCGACCATTTTGTTGTCTTTCAGATAGGTAAGATGGCTATTATGCAGTTCATGTCGGCTTTCTACAGGTTGTAAGTTTAGTATCTTGCATTTCCTATCCATGGAACTACACTGAAAAATATCCGACTGTATCTTTTGTATGAGTTGTTTAATTAAATGGAATCCATTTGTAATGTGTTTACATATATTCAACAGGAGTCACTTACTAAACTTAACAAAAATACAATGGTGCTCGTCTATCATAGCCCACTATATGAAAAGAAATAATTAAATTTATTAGCATTTAGACAAATTTATTTTTTTCATGGAATGCATTATCTAACTTCATTACAGCAAAATTTGATCCCCAGACTATATTCTCTTGCATATATAAAGTTGTTGATTAAATTAGATTAAATATCTACTTAATTGTCATCATCACAAGCCATTGGAAACAATCATCTATGCGCCTTTTCACCCGTGACTTCCTGTGCTGAAATTTCCTTGTTTTTATGAGTACTACATCATCAATAGAATGTAACAGTCTCTTACACAATAATGAAAGTGACCATGTTATTGATTGATAAGTGACTTGGGTTTGGAAGAGAAACTTTGGTTGGCTTATTCAGATACCATGAAAGGTCATGTCGGGTCACAGTTGTGAACTTTTTTTTACTTGCACTTGATGTGATTGGTTAAAGCAGGTTTATGTATATACATGAAAAATGCAGAAATCTTAGCACAGGCATGCATGGAGGATATAGTAAACTGTTGCAGACTGTGGTTTGGGGTGATGCTTCAGTCATTTAAATGGTTTTAGTATTCCATCCTTGCACACTACAAAACAAAGAAAAATCTAATTCTAATAATATGTGTTGACATTCCATGTTGCAAGGCAATTACGGTGCAATGATGTTGAAATTTATTACTGTCATTCCCTATTGAAATGTAGCATATTCACTGCTGTATCACCAACATTATCTGCCAGGACCATATATCACTGGGTGTTTCACCCAATATCCTGGAATACCCTCTTGATGGTGGGCTGGCAGTGTTGAGCAGTCACTGCATGTTAGTGGTGCTCAGCCAGCTCTTGTCCTCATACTACATCCATTGTCAGATGCATGCTCTTTCAGCAGTTTTGCCCATTGTTTGAACTGCCACATTATGGTTTTTCTTTTATCCCTAGAGCACTGAGCATATCCCAGCATTAAGCAGGAAACCCTCTACTTTCCTTTGTCAATTGGGAACAACAAAGTACTTGCTTGTCTCTATCAGCTCTACATATATAGTAAACTTTCTTAGCATGAGCCTCATCACATCTCTCCTCACAAAGTAGAGTCAGCTCAATGGCCACCAGCTTCTTCCTAAACTCTGACCAAATCATTACATCTGGTCACAGAAACATCTGGACAGTTTCAGAGTAAACCAATTTCTTCTCAAGATTCACATGCATGTTCACATCTGTGTTTCATTAAGAATGCCCCTCCTTTGTTGATGTGTTACTCTTTTCTCCATCTTGTATAAATCTTGGCATGGTGATTGGTGCTGGTCTTTTCTGCTTTCTATTTCTTTCCAAGATGTCTGCTAGGACCTTGTCATGCCTCCGTCTGTTGGCCTTGTGTTAGTGAAGTTTGGCATGCTGACTGAATGTGCTCTAGGCTACTAATTTTACCAAAGAGAGGACATGCAAGATTCTCAATGATGCCCCATTTATTTGTTGATGGTCTTCCTCTACTTTTGTAGCTCCTCCAGGATTATTGACCTTCTCATAGCTGGGTCAGCTTCCTTCCAGTGCTTGGTGTGACCTGCTCTTTGTCTTCCAGTGTTGGTTGTTCCCAATATGTCCTTGTGCTGGAAACTGACCACTTTCTATCAGTTCTGACTTTAATGCTGCAGCAGTAATCTTCTTGTCCTGGAAGAGCCTCAGCATCATAATTACCCTTGCTTGTACTCTTCTACTACTGATGATAATGGTATCCAGAACATTCCAGACCTGGTGTAAGAGTCCATCTCCTGTGAAAGATTGTGTGACTCCAAGCCATCTGCACAGAATCTTGTTGATTGTTCTCTCAAAGCTCTCCACATTTGTCGTCGCCATCTTGTTTAGCATCAACTGCCAGACCAGTCTAGGCATTAGTCCATTCTAGTACATCCATGCATTCAGTTTCCAGGGAAAGTCCTGCTCTGTCAATGTTCTGCATCCCTTCTTTGATCTGGTTCTTTAGCCATTTGAAGCCATTTGTTTTTCAGTGTTATATCAAACCACTTGCCAAGGCCTTTTGATATGATTAATGAGAATAGATGGGATCTCCTCATCTTGGATCTACACCACAGACAGGGAAGCAACCCAACCATTACTTTTCACTAAGCTCCTTGACTTCCTTAGTTTATGCTTCATGTGAGCCCATGATATTCATGTAATACAGTCTCCTCCAGTGCTGTCAACACCCATTTTGCTGGACATGTGTGTCAGTGGTGACTGTCAGGTCGTCCATGAATCCCCCTGTTGGTTGGTACACATATCCCTGACACACTGTTTTTGGCCCTCTTGTCTCCATATCTGTTGCTTTAATTATGAGGTTCATGCCCTTGACAAATTGTGTAACAGAGATGGTAAAGCCTGTGATACTACCTCTTTCCAGCACAGTCCATGAAGTGGCACAATCCATGACGTGGTCAACTTCTCTGCCATAAATTGTAGCTGGATGTTGTTGTAATACCTTACGATTAAAAGCTGTACACTCTGGTATATGGTAATAGTCAAGGGCTAATTCAGTTAGCTTGTAGGTCAGTGAACCACAGGCATTGGTAAGGCTTCTCTGATGAGGTGACTGACTTATAACTTAAAAGTTTGGATGTTGTTTGCACTTCGACCCAATTTGTATGCAGGCATACATGTTACAAAGGGACTGGTTTAGGTTTCATAGGATGTTTGAACTCAGTGGCCAGACATTCTGGAAAATGCTATTTACATACAATTATTTGTTTTGTTTCAGCATCACGTCATCGCTTGGTGCAAATTCTTTTGAAATAAATTTGGGTGATCCAACTGAGAGTCGAATCAGAGCTCGAACACAAGTCCTTGACCGACAAGATGGAAGCTACATTGGGAGGTTTCGTCTGTATGCTACAATTAAGGATGTGAAAATAATGATATTGTACAAAGGCAAGCATGTTGCAAACTCACCATATATGCTAAAAGGTAAGCTGTGCAGGCGTAACTATGTTTGTTGCTGGGAGAGTCCACTTTGTGTTTGCATGCAATATTATTCGACTTTATTTTTGTTGCACCCTTTGTAAGCAAATATTAATACACAGGTTTCATTTTTTCCAGCATCTTTACTTGCCATAGGTCATTGAATCACTTTGTTCCTTATTGACCAATGGCAAACTAGCTGAAATGATGTTTTTTGGCTATGCTACAGGTCAGTGTAGAACATGAATCCACATCCCTGATGGCTGGCGAAAATGATTTTCCAGTGTCATTGGCATTATTGTCAACAATGTTTGATTTTATGCTGTTCAGCTCTTGTAAGACAGTCAACATACAGCAGAGTGCTTTTCAAAAATGAGACAGTTAGTTTCTATAGTATTTTTGCAGTGTGGCTGGGAAATTTCCAACCAGTTTGAATCTGCTTCACTCTGAGCCAAAGGGTGACATGGAATCAAACAGGTTGGAATATTTCCATTCACTTTGTTAAAACACCATATAATGATTTTATCTTCATTTGCATAAAATCATTGGCACAAACAACAGACATTATTAATATTTCTTGATATTTATGCTTAGGCAACGTAATTATGTGTAGGCTATGTAATTATGCTTAGGCTATGTAATTATCTTAGGCAATGTAATTATGCTTAGGGTATGTAAACATCCAGATTGTATTTATTCATTTCTTTAACAGCCATGAATGGATGTAATAGTGTGCTTACAATAGCCCAGTTTCATTGATGAGATGCAGTCAATGTATTAAGTATTCTTGATTAAAATTTAAAAAAAATCTAAGATTCAGATTTTTTTTATTGCATTTTTATAGCAACAGGTGTAACTGAAATCAAAAGTTTTTCTCCACCACTTATTTGAGACCATCGCTGAAAAACTATATAGCTGCAAAATGGAAGTTTGGGATATTGGCAGGCTCACATTTGCTAAATTTAATCATACGAGTTGATTTTTCTATTCAGCAGAAAATCTAATTGCTCTTCTACCAACCCATTGCCTCAGATCATTTCAAACATTGCCAGTGTAATAGCACTCCATTTTAAAATTAACCACCTGTCAGTCAGTGGCTATTATTCTACACATGTTAAACTTGAATCCCACTTTTGTAGCTATATATTTATTCTCCTTCAAGGCCATTTATGTACAAAAAGTTGCAGTTATGATTGGTGGATAAGTTTCTGATTTCTTGCAAATAATTATATCCATGTCCTTTCAGAAGCTTCTTAAAAATGTGGGAGCCATGTTATTTTTCACATTACCTTCCAATCTTAATTTACCCATTGTTCTGTAAAACCTAGAAGTGACTACCATATTTACTTGCTTTACTTGCAGTGCAGACGTAATATTTTGAACTATCTCAAAAAGAGTACAGTAAACACTTGTAACATTTTAGAGTTTCATCCTTTCTACTCTCTCTCCTTCTCACAAAAATCACAGTATTCATGTAAGAAGTATCATGAGTAGGATTTGTACAGTCTTAGTTTGTGGAGAAATGTTAAAAAACATGAAACCTTAACGTGAAAAACAGACTGGACATAATAAACCAGACAGAAAACAGACAGACATGAGGAAGGAAAGATATATACATGCAGAGCAGTTGACTTAATACAAATATTTCCATTGACCAGCAGGGCGGGCTCACATGGATATCTACTGACCCTGCAGAAAATCAACTAGTCCTCACAATCAAATAAAACTAGCTCTCCTGGTCAAATAAAACTCGTCCTCCCAGTCAAATAAAACTAGTCCTCCCAATCAAATAAAAATAATTTCATTAAACTGCATTATTCTGAAAATGTGTGAATATCGTAATAAACGTGACTTAAAACACTTTTATTGTTGCTGAAAGAATTTATTTTTAAAACTTCATAGATACACAAGATAGACAAGTCTTAATTCACTTTTGAAATTGAAGTCTTTTAATACTAGTATTAGTACCCCTACCTCCTTGTAGATGGGATAATAATTGGATCCTATAGCTATCAGCCAGATGTGATCCATTCCCAGGTGTTTTTCCATATATACTTGTGCTTACAACTCCAGTCAAACTGCAAACACCAAGATCCTGATTGCTGTATTGTATTGCACCCGCAGATCAGGGTTTATGCTGTTTGTTCTACTGATAACACCTAACAAACTGCACAGACCCTAGTCTGCTGGCATATTATGCAGTAGCAGATCTGGGTCTGTGCACTTTGCAGTTGGTATACTATTACAGTCTTAAGTCTACCTTGTTTATTTGAGCTAAAAACAAATGCAAGGTCTTGCCAAAAATGGCTAAGTTTTCCTTAAAATAATTCAGTAGTAATAGGCTGGCCATTTTGAATGCAGCATCAGACTGATTGAGCAAAAAAGACAGATAGAAGAAGTTCATGTCCTATAGATGGTCATGCTTTGAAAGAGAGACAAACTGGTAACTTGGACTGTAATTTTGTTGCTCCATCAACAAACTATAGGATCACTGTGTAGCCTCAACTATCTTTCGTTTCTCATACTTCCATTGTCATTCTAACCATTCTTTGTATTTTTCTTTTCCAACAGTTGCTTATAATGTAAAAGAAACCTTTCCATGGTTAATAATTAGTTGTTGGTTAGTGATGGAAGGAAACAGCCACTTAGCTTTATGAAACAGTGTATAAAAGTATCATGAATTTTAATTGGTTAAAACTTGGTGGCAGATATAGTCTGGTACACTAGCTCCTTACACCACCATTTATAATTTAGTGTGAAGGATGATACAGTCAGATTAGATAAGATGTGATGATGTCTATGTTTAGATATGTGACAAAATAATGGAACATACTTGGCATAAAAAATACGGTCTGATAAAAATTCATGATTTAAAAGAATTTATTTAATATCAGTTTTGGAAAATTAACTGACCCCATAGACCTGCAGCTGTCTTTATTAATTGGCCCTCGTCAAGACCCACAAGCCATGGGCCAGTGGCTAAATGAAATTGGTCTAATATTCTACCTACTACACATTCTAATAATGCACAGACCAAATGACAGACACAGACAAAAGAGACAGAAAAGCACTTTAAAGTTTGTCCACATACAATCTTAATAGGTGTAATATATCATCCATAATGTTATATCCCCACACATGTACCATGATCTCAAACATGTACTTTGAACATTATTTTATTGCCCTTACTGTTGACAGGTTTTGAAAGGGTTAGACAGAATGACATTATTTTATTGCCCTTACTGTTGACAGGTTTTGAAATGGTTAGACAGAATGACATTATTTTATTGCCCTTACTGTTGACAGGTTTTGAAATGGTTAGACAGAATGACATTATTTTATTGCCCTTACTGTTGACAGGTTTTGAAATGGTTAGACAGAATGACATTATTTTATTGCCCTTACTGTTGACAGGTTTTGAAATGGTTAGACAGAATGACAGACAAGTACACAAAATATGGTCAAACCCAAGAAATTTTGAATCTTTAAACCAAGTTCAAACATGAAAAATTTGTTGGGAAAAAGAAATGTTTTATGCATAAATTTGAACTTCATTATTTTTTCATAATCTTAGTTTTTCAAACTTTAAACATTTCTTCTGATACTGTGCATTTTCATTTTAGGTGAAAAACAAGTGACATTAATAGTACACATCATTCACTTTGATAGGTAGCCATGGTAGATCATTTGGCAGAGCATCAGTTTCTTATGTCAAGGGGTGCTGGTTTGATACACAAATGGGCCAGCCTAGGTTGGCTGCCTTGGTGAGTCCTTGCAAAAAGCACTTTGTTCCCATTTCCTTTGCATGATATAGCCAATAATATAATATTCAAATGAACACAAGCATAAAAATCAGTAGGATACATCTTGTACAAGATGCTAGGAAATTGTTGAAGTAGAATTCTGTATAATGTAGAATGCAGTATTTTGAAGGTACTAGTTAAATGGATGGATAATTGTTTTGTTTTTTTTAAATACTTTCTTTATCTTGATGTTTTATCATCAGCATCATTCAATAAGCATTTTATTCCGAAATTCAAACCCACATCAGTTTCAGTAAGTGTTTAATCTTCACTGTAAAGCCTACAAAAATAGACTACTGCTGTATCTGGATTTGAGATGGTCACAGACAAATGAAGCCAGATCATTAAGAATGATAATATCATTTCTTTCATTCATCAACACCAAATATGTGCTGAATTCTGAACTGTTTGATACGATCTTGACCTGAAAGGTTCCTCTTATGAACCCTTGTTCCCACTCATCTGCACTGAAAATGTGGCCTTGTACAAGGGGTGGCCTCTTGCAGAGGGACAAAAAGGGTCAAATATACTATTTTTGCATTGGGCAAGGTGACTTTATTTAGTGGGTTGCATCTATTGAGACAGGGCTCTCAAGAGAAGAGAAAGACCATTAGGTATAGTGGCCTTAGTAAAGTGGTGGTCAGGGTGGCATAATTATTAAATGGGCATCTTTGTTGATAAGTCTTTTAAGAGAAAGACAACTAGGCAAAGTGGACCTATTAATGACAGGCCTCAAGAGAAAGAACACTAGGCAAGATGGCTTTATTGTAAGAGCGGCCTCTGTTGAGAAGGTCTCACAAGAGAAAGACCATTTGGCAAAGTGACTCAATTACAGGGGTAGCCTCTGTAAAGAAAGGTTGCTCAAGAGAAAGACTACTGTACTGAAAGATAAATATTACAGTGATTTGATTGATAATATTTTCTGTAATGGCTGGCATAAGTTATGTTTGGTTTGTAAGTAAGTGTTATTTAAACTAACTGGAATACAAGGTACACCTGTTTTGTACCTAGCTGTTTGTATAGAGAAAAGTAAAAGCTTTTGAACATTATAAATAATTGACTTATCCTTTAGGTACTGAATAAAAATAATCTTATTTAGCCATCAAATCAAGCTTGAATGATTCTACAGTTATTGAAATAGGTATGCTTAGGAATAGATGGATACTAAGTAGCTGGCTGATACATATGGCAAAGTCACGAATATCACAGAAACTCATTACTTGTGCATTTAGAACTGTTCTTTTATTTATTTATTTATTTATTTATTTATTTAGTTAGTTTAGAGTTACGTGGGGGGGGGGCAGATACAAAAATATCTTCCATTTTTTTGTGTTTGGATTTTCAAGCATTTAGGTGATCATGATGATAATTAAATGATCAGGTTTATGGTAACTTCAGAACAATGAAATTCTTCTGCAAATATAAAAAATGAATTCCTTTCAGTACATATTATTTCATTATGTAATACAAAATAACCCATTCCCAGAAAGGATTTGCCAAGGAATGGAAGAAAATTAATAGTTTTAATTCATGAAATAAATTTATAAGATTTTTAATTTATTTGTCTCAGTATTAAAGATTTTTCTGTGCAAATTAGGGTAAATAGTCAAACTGTAAATTAGAGAGCTTAAAAACACATGTTGTGAATCATGTAGAAGTCAACAATGGTAAATCACCACATGTCAGGAGAGGGCTTGCTTAACTTTGGGATAAGAATTCAAAGATTTTGCTTAAATTCTTCACCTTTTGACAAACTTGACTGGTCAACCACAGTTTATGAGGGAGAGGAGAAAACTTAATTTGTTTTGGGGTATTTCTAAATGTTGTATTATGGTCCGCAGGCATTTAGCAAAACTTTGAAAAGTGAGATATTCCTGGTTTTATTTTTCATATTGCTCAGATCCAATCACAGTACAGTCATTATGGAACTGAGATGGGTACCCAGTGTATGGACCATGTTTGAGGAACAAATTATCTCACACTAAAAATCCTTGTATTAAAAAGTAAAAATTACCATATGTAACAAGGCAATGATTACTGCTGTCTCACACAGAAATTCCTTGTATCATAGAGTCAGAATTACCATATGTAACAAGGCAAGATTACCACTATCTCACACAGAAAATCCTTGTATCGTGGAGTCAGAATTACCATATGTAACAAGGCAAGGATTACTTCTATCTCATGTAGAAAATCCTTGTATTGTGAAGTCTTGATTACGTGTACCATATCTAACAAAGAAAGGATCATCTCACACAAAAATTTTTGATTGTGAAGTCATTATTAATGTATCTAACAAGGAAAAAATATCTCACACAGAAATTCCTTGTATCAAGAAGTTGTAATTACCGTATATTACTGTGTCAGCTTAGTTTGATAAGCAAATGACTTCTTTAACCTTTGCCTTTGATCTTTAAAGTTTATTTCTTGGGCATTGGCAATTCTGAACAACCACTTACACGTATATCTAAAATCATGAATAAGATGATTTCTGTTCTTCTTTTGTCTTAATTTTTGTATATAATTTTTTTTAATGCTTTTAGTTTATTTCCCCCAAAAATATATACCTTGGTTTTTATATGAACAAATACTTAGTGCAAAATGAATTGCAGAATAACTCCAGGAGAAGAGCAGCCATTCAGTTAGTTTGCATCATTACCTAACATAACAAAGTTCATATCACCAAACATTTGCCTTTGAATATAATTGATTTTTTTAATGCATATGCCTTCAGGTGTAATTTAATCTAATGTGAGCAGCTCTATTCTTGTATATCTCCCATTTACAAAATGGAAAGAAAAACAATTTCCACTGGCATCTAAAAAGACAATGGGCACTTTAAACAAAATTTAAACAGAACACACTGCAAATAAGGTAAGAATGACTACTGTACTTGAAACTTGTGTCATGCAATCCAAAATTTTATTTACTAGTACTTTAAAACCCTGTGACATTTTCACAGGAAAATGAAATAATGAAGATTTGATTTTAGCATCAGTTACCATTCAGACTTCAAAGAGAATACATTCAATATTCTTTGATAATTACTGAGGCTGCCTTTTTTCTAATTGTCTAATTGAGTCTTTATATTTTTATCAAATTAAATATTAATATTAATGACTAAAATAGTGCTCATTTGCTAATTAAGCATGCAGTCTAATTACACAGGTACTGGCATGGACACCGGCAGCATGGGTCAAGGGGGGTCAAGTGACCCCCCCCCTGGAAATCATACTGCAAATATATATATATAAATTCTGACAAGTTTAATCATGCAAATGAAGCTGAAAATATGCCACAAGATTCTGTTCAAAACGCTTAATAAATATTAGCTTTAGTTTCAGACTGCTTCTTATACTAACTCTCTCAGTCATGACTGACTGACCCCTCCTGAAAATCCTGACCCCCCTCTGCACAAAGTCCTGCCTCCCCCCTGCAAAAAATCCTGCGGGCGCCCATGGGTACTGGAATCTAGTTGATATATGTTTGAGATTATTGATGATTCCAGTATAGTAACAGATGTATACAGTATCCTGTTCATGCAGCCACAAGCTACATGACCCATACAACCATCTCTTGATGCACATCTGACAAGTACATGTATTGCCTGTACCAGGATGTCATGTTTGTTTGATCCATTATATCCAGAAATAAGGAATATCTGGTTACATTTAAGCAATTTTTATTCATGCTGCAAAAATCCAGATCAAAGTACAAATCACTTTCTTTATCCTTAAGGAACATTTGTTCTTCTTTCTCTTACCTTTATTCCAGTGTCTGCTATACAGGTCACTGATATTTGTCTTCATTGCACTTTAAAGTTCTGCTTAGAAGTGCTGTGTTTGTTTAATTTGTATTGTTTGTTGTTTTTTTTTGTAATGATTATGTTATGTATATCTGCATTTTGTACTTAACCTTTGTCAAAAATCAAGTTAATGTTGTACCTGACAAGTGACATTTATTTTGTAAATAACATAATACATGTACATAGCTAATATTTATCTGTGATTGTGGATTAAATATTCAAATCATTATTAATTGTAAACATGTCTGCTTCAATCTGAGTTAGAGATACAGTCTTGATTCTGACCATAGAAACTTCCAGAATGGACATTTCCCACCGAGTTGACATATTATTTTCAGAAAATGGTAATTGCAACCTAGGTCAAGTAGAGGGGTATATAACCTTGTTTACCTATGAATTGTTCATTTTTGCCTTATAATTAATTACAAGGTACTCTCACAATAAGTTGGTATACTACTTGGCTTCCAAGGACAGTGTTGTAATGAGGGACTACTGTCATTAGTTAATGTTGGACATTGTTTATATTTTTTTAAAGTTTTGTATATATTTTTCCAAAGGTTTGGTTAAATTTCCAGTAGCTTGGTTATATTTATCAAATTTGTATCTATGACAAATTTATTTCCCCAGATATCAAGGACTGGGATCTGTTAACAGCATTACCTCTGGCAAAATGTGCTCTGGTATTTGATTTACCTGTAGGAATACATCATAGTGAATTATAGTAAATATATGTTAAATATAGAAATTATTTTCACACAAACCTGCCCATTGTATCTTTATGTAAAGAATATAGGTTACCAAGGTATTTCTTGATTTTAGGGACAAAGAAATTTAATTATTTGGAACAGCTTTAATTAGAACATTAATCTTACCATATTAAAGATGATTTATTTTCATGAAATAACATACAACATAAATGGACAGACAGAATATTTCCAGATCTTAATAAAAAAGTAACCAGAAAAATGTATATCATAGAAAGAAAATATGGTCGATTTCTTAAGTACCAGACAATTCGTATCTATCTAATTAATGTTTATTATATATTTTTCCTGTATCAATAGTACTTAGTTATATGAATTTCATTTCATATAGTTTTTCTGTTTTATAAATTCCAGTCTTCCATATATATTTGTATAAGGGCTATGTACCTTCATAATTATTCAGTGTAGCTCCAAATATGAAGATTCTTTATATGCTTTACTTACATTATTAAAACCAAAGCAGGCTGCTGGTTCCAAGATTTTGTGTACTTGTATTTTCCACCCAGAATTTTAAAGTAAATTATTTAAATCTGTGTTAATTACTGAGGTTGCCTTTTTAGTAGTATCTAACTTATATCTTGTATTTGTTATCAGTTTAAATATTAGTATGCTTGTGATAACATGATGTTCATTTGCAAATTACACAAGCATAAAATCTATTTGTTTTTTTTTTTAAGATTTAATAATGGTACCAATATAGTAACAAATGTGTACAGTATCCTGTTCATGGTCCCATTGGCTACACTACCCATATAACAGTCTCTTAATTTAGATTCGTCAGGTAGGACATATTGTGTGCATGATATGATGACATATCCAGAAATCATGTGTAACTGTTTATTTATAAATTCTTGTTCATGTAAAAAAATTGGATAAAACACCTATTGTAGTAAACAAAAGAATTAGCTGTAAGCACTTTCATTGTCATCTTGATCTCTTTTATCAACCAGGTCATAATGTTTCCTCAAATGACTATTGCTTTTTAGGATGGATAATTGGAGATTGTTCAAAACAAGAGATTTTATTCCAGGTACACTTCCTTGCTTGAACTACTGTGATCAGTAAGGTGTGATGATTTTATGTCAGTAACATTTACCAGTCCTCACAAGCATGGCAGTTTTTAAAAAAAAATGAAATTGTATCTGGATGTCCAGTAATCTTTATTTCTTTATTGAATGCTCAACAGATATTTACCTACGTCATCAAATTTGTATGACACAAGTTAGTAGTTTGTGGCTATCAAAGGGCTCATGTGAAAATTTTGTCTCTACTCAGTGGGGCATATAAAACTCACGTGCTGTCTAAATTGTAATCAATATAAGGGATGAGTTTGACCAGTATAATTTATGCCTGATTTCATTTTTAGATCCACTACTTTGCCTTTACGGAAGTTTAGCAGAGAATGAACAGGAACTTTTGCCTTAGTGATATAAATATCTATAAATTCCATTCATTTTCTAGCAGATCATAGAATGATACAGATGAATAAAGAAATCAAACTGGCCCTCACCTGGCAAAAATGTTTTGAAAATGACAATTTCTGTTGTTTTTCCTGCATGCAGGTATTCTAATTACATGTAATTAAAATTCCAAAGACATGACTATCACTTTAACAGTTTTGTAAAATATTTTGATACACTTCTCTTGATTAAAGAAATATTATTTGACAAAAGTCCTTCCATTTATTGTCTGTCTGTAAAGTTTGAAATATTTTATAAATAGTTGAAGATGTAAAAAAAGATCATATTTGGAGCACTAGGAATATAATTTTTGTGCTAAAACTTTTCTGTGAAAGCTTACTATGTGAGGTAAATTGTCCTCAACTGTCACATAACAGACATGTCAGTATTTTACTTGTGGTTCTCGTCACAAGTATGTATAAGTAAGGCATATGGGTTACCTTCTATTATTCATATGATAAGACATTATTAAACATGCCTGTCAATGGACTTGTTGGTCAATTTCATGCAACTGAAATAGTTGCACAATGGATTTGATTCGGTTTGGTTTGGTTTTGTTTGGTACAATTTGGTTGGGTTTGGGATTGATTTGGTTTTGTTTGGTTTGGTGTCTTACGGCACAACAACACAAGTGTGTCATTTAGTGTCAAGGCAGTAGGAGTAAAATGCCATTCTGAAGCACACACCATGGTAGCCATACTGGTATAATCCGATGGTGGGATTTGAATCTGCACTATTTTGGTTGTAAGTCCAGCAAGCTAACAACTGAGTCACCATAGCTTCTGTTGTTACATGGTTGGAGAAGTGTGTATGTGTATGTGTGTGTGTTTTTAATTTTTAATGTAGCTTTAACAATGTTTCAGTCATATCACTACGATGTCTGTAGTGTGGCAGTTTATAGTGATGTCTAACACTGGGGCATCATACTACAGATGTATAACATTATGTCCCACCCATTCACATTATCCTGACACCAGGCCAACCAGTCCTAACACTAACCTCTTAATGCTGAGCACCTAGAGAGGCAGCTGCTAGTACCATATTTATAAGTCATTGGTATGACTTGACCAGGGTCCCACATCCGAGGAGGTTGCTCTAACCATTAGGCCACCAGATGATGGAGAAGAGTCAAATATTTATTATGTCAAGTCAACCTCATATAGCACTTCCTTACCTCTTTACATATCACCAGTTATTATTAGCCAAGGGTGGGATCCTTCACAAAGATTCCATTGGATAATTAACCAATTTGATCGATTAGAACTACGTTGTAGGGTGGTAATAGAAACATTTACACAGCCTAGCTAGGGCGAATTGAACATGATTTATCATACAACACGTATCAATGCAACCCTTCATGACATCAATATTTGTAATGTAATTTTCAGAATAAACATATCAATTTTCTGTCGGTCAGGGTGTAATATTTTCAGATTGAAATTGATATGCAAATGAGTGGGTTGATCATTGTACATTTTTCTGAGGGGTCAATTACAGAACTAACAGTATACTAAAAGGACGGAGTATGGAGAGTATTGCTTGGCATGGGATACAATTTGGAACTTAGCTTATTTGTATTGAAGAAAATAAGTCTCTTAAATCTTACAATTGTTTGTCTTGTTACAAGTAATACAGTGTACTGATTTTTCTACGCAAATGAGGGTGGGTGGAGCTTAGAGTAAACGGTTAAATTATTATTTTGACTCTATCTTCTTTTCACTATATACAGTATTTCTCCCATGGTAAACTCAGGAGGTTGGCCTTCTCATATTTTTCAAAAGTAGATAGTGGGGTTATAAACAGAAAAACATATCTAAGTAAATATTTGCCAGATGTTTATGAAAGTGAAGGGGTGGACTTGTCAGCAAACATAGAATTGGATAAATACCTTGTAATTTCAGATATTTGTAACCTAGATATTTTTCATCCCATTTGCGTTACATTTTACCATATCCTTCAATCAGTCAATCAGTACTTGAACAAAATGAACCATGAACATGTTTTTTTTCTTAAAGAAAAATACTGATCTGAAAGAAATGGTTGTGCAAATGAGTAGGAGGCTCTTTCTCAAGTTTTTGCAAGAGGTTAATTCTTCAGTCATGATGCCTGCTTTAGACCATAAAAACCCCACACATCCGTGCAGATAAAAAACCAGATTTGTAACTAGTAGGTCTGTATATTTGACAGTTTTTAAAAGAAAGTATTGTAGATACCTTTTTAAAATATGACATATGTTATTTAGACTACTATCACCATGTCGTAATTTTCTTTATGTGACACTTTTAACCTTATATTGTCACAGACCGTAATGTTGTCACAACCCCAACCCCAACCCCCCCAACCCCCAGCAACCAACCAGGTGCACATTCGAATCCTAATATCAGATCAACCAGGCTTGGTTGCTTTCTTGGTCTTTTTGCAAGACATTCTACTACATTTGCCTCTCCAGCTGAATGACACTAAATAATCTATTTATTTTGCTGTGCTATAAAGTACCAAAGCAATCGTGTAGACCCGATTGATATTATGAAGTTATGCAGGGTAAAATGCATTGGGATCAAGGCATCTGTATGTATTCCATAGTCATTGTACTTATAGGTTATTGCATTTGTATGGGTAAATATGAACAAGTTTTTCGCATGAATATACTGCATGACCTTGGGAGTGCAGTATATCCATCCGACAAAACGAGTTCATATTTTCCCATACAAATGCAGTAACCTTTTAATTATATGCTCATTTTCTTATTCTACCCAAGGCTTAATTATATAAACAAAAATAATACACAGTACAGAAGTTTTATCTAGTATAAGCACTTTTTTGTTATGCGATAAATAGAATCTTAGTGCTTTTTTAAAATTCAATGTTTGACGATTGTCCAGTAGTTAGAATCTTTTGCATAACAAGGCTTGCATAAGATAGAAATTATTTGACATTATAAATTTCATTTGAAATGAGCATGTCATTTAAGATCCTCTGTGATTTATATTGCTTGGATTCAAAAGAGTTCTTGTTGGTTTTAGAATTGTTGTTGTGCTTTTGACTGAAACTATTAGTGTGATCTCTCTGATTCTGTAAGGTTAAAGGCTCAGAGGCAAATTCTGGACTTGGATGATTGAAGTTATCATTTCATGGTCAGATGCATCAGGTTGTCTGCATACAAATGATTTATGAATTAACACTGATCTTATAAAGGAAAATAAAATGAACCGTGACAAGATTTAATTGATATCTTCAGTTCATTTGCCTTAAGCCAATGAATGTGATTTTATGGTATCTTACATAGTGTATATGGTGCCATGCAGTCCAATCTGATTGAATCCACCCCTGATTTAAGCAGTCACAGGCAACTATATTGTTTGATCAGTATGAAGCAGCTACAGAAAGGAGGACCTATGGACTAATAAAGTCTCTATTTTTAATGTGATCCCAGGTGGCCAAGTGATTGATCTAAGGTGGACCTACAGACTAATAAAGTCTCTATTTTTAATGTGGTCCCAGATGGCCAAGTGATTGATCTAAGGTGGACCTACGGACTAATAAAGTCTCAATTTTTAATGTTGTCCCAGATGGCCAAGTGATTGATCTAAGGTGGACCTATGGACTAATAAAGTCTCTATTTTTAATGTGGTCCCAGATGGCCAAGTGATTGATCTAAGGTGGACCTATGGGTTAATAAAGTCTCTATTTTTAATGTGGTCCCAGATGGCCAAGTGATTGATCTAAGGTGGACCTACAGACTAATAAAGTCTCTATTTTTAATGTGGTCCCAGATGGCCAAGTGATTGATCTAAGGTGGACCTATGGACTAATAAAGTCTCTATTTTTAATGTGGTCCCAGATGGCCAAGTGATTGATCTAAGGTGGATCTATGGACTAATAAAGTCTCTATTTTTAATGTGGTCCCAGATGGCCAAGTGATTGATCTAAGGTGGACCTACTGACTAATAAAGTCTCTATTTTTAATGTGGTCCCAGGTGGCCAAGTGATTGATCTAAGGTGGACCTATGGACTAATAAAGTCTCTATTTTTAATGTGGTCCCAGATGGCCAAGTGATTGATCTAAGGTGGACCTATGGACTAATAAAGTCTCTATTTTTAATGTGGTCCCAGGTGGCCAAGTGATTGATCTAAGGTGGACCTACGGACTAATAAAGTCTCTATTTTTAATGTGGTCCCAGGTGGCCAAGTGATCTAAGGTGGACCTACGGACTAATAAAGTCTCTATTTTTAATGTGGTCCCAGATGGCTAAGTGATTGATCTAAGGTGCTTATCTTTATAGGTCACTGATATCTCACTTTTGTTCACATGTGTCTCAGTTTGGACAACATGTATATGTGAAAAAGCTTGCTAGTAGATTCCTGTGGGTTGGTGGTTCTTCCTTGAGATTTTCCGGGTTCTTTCTCCACCAAATATATTTGCTAGTATAGTCTATCGTAGTGTTAAACTAGCAAAACGACAAACCATAAAACTATATGTGACATAATACCAACACTACATGCATAAAAAATTATTGCTTAGTAGCATTTTTGAAAAACTTTAAGCTCAAAAGAAGAAGCACACTCCATCGATAAAATGAGCAATTACTCCACTTTAGAAACCAGTACTATCTATTCCAATATGGTTGCTGCGAGCATTGCACATGCAAGATTAATGGTATAGAGACATCAGACAGGATGAAAATCTTTCTGTTCTAGACTTGTTTTAGCATTATACATTGAACTGCAGTGTAGCAGAAAAAAAGATAATTATATGTGTGTGTGTGTGTGTGTGTGTGTTTGGAGAGGAAATTTAAGTACAGTAATTTAAGTTTGGTCATGGGCTATAATCATTATGAATGGCTTCTGGTAAACAGTTATACAGTAAATAACTAAATATTGTAGTAAATTCAAGGAACAAAAACAGTCTTAGTGTACCTGAAAAACAGTTCCAAAATCATGAACAAACCCTCTAGGATTTCCGTTATATTTTTCATCCATCCATCCACCAGTCCGTTACCAATTTTTTCACAACAATATCTTGGGGGTTTTCCACCATCAGCAGTTACCAAATCTGAGGATGGCTTGAACATGGGGTATGGAAGAAGCCATTTGATTTTGGGGCCAACAGCAAGCTTTCTCACATTGGCCAGTCTGAGATGCGAACCATGCAGACATATGTGAGATGGCAGTGATTGGTAAAACACTATTTTATAACTTTATAATTATGAACTCTGAACATAAACTTGTATAATCAGGAAAAAGAAGAAGCAAGAAATAAGTGCAATTGAGAATATATTGCAAACCCCTTCCTCTAAACTATCTCATACTTGACCAAGCACCAACACACAGTTCTTAACTATTAATGCCTAATAATTCCTTAAGAAGAAAATCCAAGCCGAGCCCCCCTCCCCCCCCCATTTTTGGTGTTGGGATCCTAAAGATAGGGAAAGAAGGACAAAATTATCCTATACCCTAGGCAAGGGGTGCTCAGGTGAAGAGAGACAAATCCTTTAGCAAGCAAGCTGACCAAACTGACTGCTTGGGTGACTTTTATATCCATCAGGAACAATAGAATAGACACACCTCCTGCATAAGCCAGTCTGAAGGTGGCTTTCAAAATATGAGGAAATTACCAATCAAAAAAGGAGAAAAGTTTACAATATGACAAACAGAGATGCAAATATTGACCATGTGTAGTAGCTGGTTTTTGAACCTGGACTTTATAATTGTAACAATGAATACATGCCAGTGAAACAGGACTGTACACATGTCGCTTCATGGTTTATGAGGTGAGTTTAAGTTTACTTTGGGTAAGCCAGTTACATAACACTCAGTAACTGGGTAATTCCTGCTACATAAGGACTAAGAAAACAAAATATTTTCACTCTCTTGATTATATATATATATACTCGGGTATAAGCCCGTTCGCATATAAGCCGACCCCCCAACTTGAGTAGGGGGGCCCCGAGTGGCCGAGTGGTCTAAAGCGCTCTCCGTTACGGATCACTGCCATCTCACCTCTGTCTGCGTTGGTTCGAGTCTCGGATTTGGCGAATGTGGATATGTGAGAAAGCTTGCCAGTAGCTTCTCATGGGTTGGTGGTTCTTTCCGGGGATTTCCCGGTTTCTTCCTCCACCATTAATACTGGCCGCCATGTATAGCCTATCGTGTGCTGAAAAATGGCGTTAAGCCCTACAACAACAACAACAACAACCAACTTGATTAGGTAAAAATAGGAAAAATTGCATGACTCGCAGATAAGCCGACCCTCCCCATTCTTCAAGGCTTTATTTTTTCCTGAATTCTTCGGCTTATACACGAGTATATATGGTACATAAGTGCCTACCTTATATACTCACGTATAAGCCGACACCCCCAACTTGACTAGGTAAAAATAGGAAAAATTGCATGACCCACAGACAAGCCGACCCCCCTTCTTCAAGGCTTTAATTTTTTCCTAAAATCGGCTTATACACGAGTATATATATATATATATATATATATATATATATATATATATATATATATATATATATATATATATATATAAAATTGTTTAGGAGGTTGATCTCAGCATGGATTTTTCCAGAAACTGCACCATTTTCACCAAGCTAATGGAATTTTATCAAAACTGGCAATTTTTTTTAATGGATTTTGTTTTCAAAAGGTATGAAATTTTGTAAAATTTTATTTCTGATTGTCCTCTTTCCAATAATTTGAGCAGATTTTTTTTATTATTTAAGCAAGTTATTTCTGATAATTGGAAGCTGAATATGGGCTTCCAATACTGCCGATAATGTTAGGCACCATATGTAGATAAATGTCTTGGATTGATGTAAGAGATGAAAATTTATTATACACTTGCTCCTGGATGGAAAAATATGTTGCTGAAAGAAATTTTAATTTGTTGATATGTTTATAAAAACATTCTTTGGAATTTGTGGCTTGTTTTGTTAAATTCTGGTAGTCACTCAGGTTAACATGAATTTTGACTCTTTTTACCAGTATGATGTTTTTCTTCCCTGCTGTAGGGATGCTGTACCATGAGAAATGTGAATGCCCAGATCCAAGTCTGAAGCACTGGCTGACAGTAATGAAATGTCCACAAAGTATCCACCAGATAAAACAGGATCTGTCAGTTTATAAGGACATCGACCTGGATGCCGTGGCCAAGGAAGCCATTAGCAGGTTCAGCAATGCTGGCATGCATAGTCTGTGTCATTACAAGATCATTGACAACAAGGTGAGCACTGATTCCATGTGTAAAAATTTCATTAAAACTTACTGTGACATGTTTGCACATATCAGCTATGATAAATTATTAGTCATGTGACATTTTTCTTATACATTGGCTGTGATAATTATTAGTCATGTGATATGTTACGTATATAGTGGCTGTGATACATTAGTAATCATGTGACTTATTTCATATAATTTGACTGTGATGAATTAATCATGTGACATGTTTTGTATACATTGGCTGTGATGAATTATTAGTTGTGTGACATTGCATACATTAGCTATAATGAATTATTAGTCATGTAACATGTTTCATATTTATCCTTTTGGCTGTGAATTATTAATGTGACATATTTCATACACATTGACTGTTGAATTATTAGTCATGTGACATGTTTCTTATGCATTGACTGTGATGAATTATTAATATGACATATTTCACTTTCATTGACTGCGATGAATTATTGGTCATGTCACATGTTTCACATTAATTGGCTGTGATGAATTATTAGCAATGTGACATGCTTTGAATACGCTGTTTGTGATGAATTATTGTTCTCCATTATGGAGAACTGTTAAAAAATACCCACACCTACTGCTTAATTTTTTATTTTTTTTACAAAATATGCGATATTTGACAATATTACAAGCTGAAGGAATGAAATATGGACAGATACCTTATAAATTATAACTCGGTTGCTGCTTTTACTGATTTCTATTGTGATTTCTTTTTAATGCAAATTTTATTCTTTAATCTGTTAAATGTGGATTAAAGTGAGTATTTCAAGAAAAAAATCTTGTTAACATGAAAGATAAACAGAAGCTGAAGCTGAACCTGATTAGCGGTCCTCATGGGCATGTTGCAGAAGTAGGTTCAACATTTACCTATTGCATAAACTCATGTAAAAGTTAGGGTCAGTTGCAAACAACATGGACCCTGATCCACCATAGCATGATATGCCAGCAGATCAGGATCTATCTTGATTAGGCCAAAAAGAAAATGTCTGATTCCAATTGCACTGGTTTTAAAATTCGGGTATTCAGGTCTTTTTTTTAAACCTTATATGTATTTAATGTGGGTTTTTTTGTGATTTTTTTTTATCATGGGGAAAAAGTACCAGGGATGGCATTGAGAAATAGGGACAGTTGGCCAACTGGAAACACACATTTTTTTGCCTTCTATGATTACTGCAAACATAGCACAAGCACCTCTCTCTACTGGTGCATTATGTGAAGACAGATTCAGGTCTATGCAGTTTGATCGCTCTGGTGGCCTAAGTGGTTAGAGCATGCTCCTTTGATGTGGGAGGTCGTGAGTTTGAACCCCGGCCAAGTTATACCAAAGACTTATAAAAATGGTATTGCAGCTGCCTTGCTTGGCACTCAGCATTAAGAGGTTAGTGTTAGGACTGATCGGCCTTGTGTCAGAATAATGTGACCGGGTGGAGAGATGATGCTAAATGCCTGTGGCATGATGCCCCAGTGCTAGACATCACTATAAACTGCCACACTGCAGACATTGTAGCAGTATGACTGGAAAATTGTTAAAGCTACATTAAGAATCCAAATCACACACACCCAATGCAGTTTGCAGTTTGGTCCAGATTTGTATATGTGACACAACAAAGAGGTCAGTTTAGGACAGATCAGGAGGTTTGTAAAATTTGGTCAGGTGTCTTGACTTAGAGCATCAACCCAGTTGTTAGCATGCAAATAGGCAATAAATGACAACTATCGAAGACATTTCGTTTTTCTATATTAATATTTGTACACAGTCTCATCACATCAGTCCTTTCACAGCAATTTTTATTGCCTTTAATATAGTCTTTATTTGTAGTACACATTATTAACCTTTTTTTGTAAATCATTGCCAGGATTATATTTGTGGCAGTTCTCATTGTTGTTGATCTCAGCACTTGGGAGATGATGTATCATTACTGGATCCAGGTTTCCTCTGGATTCAGGCAGAATTTTCCACAGAATAGAAAATATCCTTGGAATGTGGCATTGTTGGTACAACTCTACTGAATCCACCCAGAGGTTTAAATTGTTTCCTGTCTGTGGGAAAAAATGGTTCTGGGTTGAATTTGGGAAGTTCGTCTTAAATTCGACTTTTCAGGAATTGCAGAATGAATATTTATGTCCCTCTGAACTTGATTCCAACCACAGAAATTCCGTTTCCATCCATTGTTGAAGGTTTTTGTGATATTTCAGTTGTTTAGATTTTGTTAATTTAGCATTGGGAGATAATTGCACACTTACATATTGACAAACTTCCAATACCAAAAATAAAAGACAATTTCTGTCCTCTGAGCTCCTTAGAAATAACTAATCAAACCATAATCCATTAAGATGCTAATTCCTTTCTAAATTACACCCAGAAATATCCATCTCCACAAACTTTAATTTAAAGTTTAACACCAAATGTCTGAAGCTAAAAAGACCCCGCTGAAAGTGAAGTTAATTATTTTACTGTGTGTGTGCTCTTTAGTAATGCAGTCATAATATGTTCATATCTTTAATCCTTTTTGAAATTACTGCTTATCACACATAGTATAATCCAGGGATTAATTTGAGGTTGTCTTTTGAATTAGCAATAAGAAGTAAGCCAGTTCATAGTCGCATGGTTACATGAAGTCCTTACTGGAAATATACAAAACTGGAAGCAAGGTGTTCAAAGAAAATGCTGGAAAAATTTCAGAATTTTTGTAATAATAATTGTAAGTAGATGGGAGATTTCATTTGGCGACAGGAAAACCCTTTGGAGGAAAACCCTTCTTGTTGGGAGGTTCATATGTATACACCTTATACATGAATATGAATTGTTGTTGTTGTTGTTGTGGGGCTTAACGCCATTTTTCAGCACACGATAGGCTATACATGGCGGCCAGTATTAATGGTGGAGGAAGAAACCGGGAAATCCGCGGAAAGTACCACCAACCCACGAGAAGCTACTGGCAAGCTTTCTCACATATCCACATTCGCCGAATCTTAGACTTGAACCAACGCAGACAGAGGTGAGATGGCAGTGATCCGTAACGAACAGCGCTTTAGACCACGAATATGAATTGTATGTGTAACATGTACGGTACCTTGTTGTGACAAGTTCAAATCCAGATGTGCCAGCGCCTGATATTCTTTATTTCAGAGATTCTGCCAGGATGCACAAATGTGGGAATTGTGCAAAATTTTTATGAATTCATGCATTTGGAGAGCCATAATGCATGAGAATTCCCACAAACAAGTTTAAAGTCATGTATATAAAAACGTACTCTGCACAGTATTAGATTTGTATTTAACTGTTAACCCTTAAAGTGCTTGTCACAACACAAGTCACGCTGCCAGTAAGAGGTATCATAGTGCTTGTAGCAACATGTGTCTCTTTTCACGGGAGCAAGTGTTGACACATCAGGGTTCTTCGCTTGACATGAATTGTTGTTAAACTAATTTTATTGGTCCAGGAACAAGCATTATATCCAACTTTGATCCTTGCATCATGGAAGTTTTACAAATGCATGTTTAAAATACAGGCTACCTAGAATACCAAAATGGCTGATTATCAATGTTGTTCAGATGATGATTTCATTCGGCAGATAATGGCTGGTGATAGTGATGATAACAATGAATTTTGAAGTTATGAACTATATCAGATTATTTAAACTGGGAAAGTGTTAATGAAGATACCAGTGAGTTTATTTTGAACCCAACAATGACCTTGAATATGAGTCTGATGTGCATGATAGATAGACCACAAAAAAAAGAAGACATGCAGGTCAACCCCTCTTTTAGCAGTATTTTGAAATTAAATGTAGAGAATGCAGAAATACCAAGCCTAATTAAAATAAAGAAAATTTAAAAGTATGGTACAATTTCATTTCTTTTCTCAAACAATTCAGCCCTTCAGGTCTTGTGCTACAAAACTTTGTCCCAATAAGGCTTAAGGTAAATTGAATAAATAAGAAAATGAATTTAAAAAGGGAAAATATTTATTTGATCAAATATCTCTTTGTTAAAAAGGATACTTGCATTGACGGACTTGAAACCCTAATATAGCATCATTGAGCAATAAGAAATCTGGCATAATAGTCAGCAAAGCACTGATTTAAGTTGGTGAAACTTTGGCAGAACTTATCTTACTGTAGTGTTCTTTGGATGGAAGTATCCAAAAGACAAGACCTATGAGCTGTGGAAAATTGTACATAACAGCCATAACAAACAGTTTCCCAGCCTGTTAAAACTGGTTATTAAGCTATCTATGCAGACTGTGAATGAGGCATCTTAGCACGGAACAATATTCATACACAGATAAGGCACAGATTAAGCTCAGAATAGTAATCAGAGTAATGCTTATACAACTAGAGGCAACATCTTTAACAGATTTTGATTTCAAAGAGCTCTGACAGAGTGGAGCAGGAGGAAAGATGGATATTGATGTGTTAGGTAGATAATGAACTACGGCTGTTTCCTCCTTTCCCTTCTTTTTTTTACTGCTTCCACCATATTTTTGGGACACTGAAGGAACTCCTGTTTGTAGATAAATTACTGGCAGCATCTCTGCAGTTATATTGTGGTGTCTTGATTGTTTTTTCAATTTATGCTTGTTTATAATTGTTCAACAGGACACAAATTGTGACCATAAATGGAAAACATTCCAGCCCAGTTGATTTATGTTTTGGTGTTTCACAATCCTCAGTTCTTGGCCCCATTCTCTTCTATACACTCAGCTGTTCTTAAGTGTCATAGATCAACATCTGATGTCTCACCAGCTGTATAGTGATGACACTCAGACATACAAATCTAGCTACCCAGCTGAAATTCAGGCTGCCATCAAAGGTGTAGAGAGGTGCATTTCCAATGTGAAGTCATGGATGACATGTAAAATGTTATAGATGAATGATGATAAAATTCAAACCATCCTCATCACCACATAAAGATTTTCTCATTCACATCCTTTACTTCAGGTAAAAATTATTAGCAATAACTGACAATAAAAATTCACACAGTATGAAACCTAGATGTCACTCACAACAGTAAGCTCTCTTTACACCGACATATAAGAACATATGCAAGGCTGCATATCTGGAGTTGAGACACATCAGCTCCATTCGCAGTTTTGTTTCAGTTGATGCCACTAAAACATTTGTGTGTTCCTTATTACTTTCAAGACTGGACTATTGTAATTCACTTCTATATAGTTTGTCTCAGTATTTGCTACAGAAACTACAAAAAGTTCAGAATATGGCTGCATAGATCATCCTTAGAGTACAAAGAACTGAGCACAGCTCCCCCTGCTTTGTAACCTTCACTGGCTACCTGTTCAGTCCAGAGTCAAACACAAAATCTGTTCACTATGCTACATTTCATCGACTGGCTGCAGTCCAAAATACCCGTCTGACCTCACCCCATCTAGAAACATATGCATCTTTTCTGTTACTTGCAATGTCATTGTTCCCACTGTTAAAATGAAGTCATATGGACAGAGTTCTTATACTTACCAAGGCCCAGCTACATGGAACAAATTGCCCATATATCTTTGATACAAGGACACTGATCTCATTCAAGAGTGCTCTTGAACTCACCTATTTCGACTACAAGAACGGACTAAAAGATAATAATGTTTACTTCCTTAATTTTTGTCAGCATGTTTTTGTTTTGTAATTTCATGGTGTTTGTTTTTGTAATCTTGTCATTGTATGTTTTATCTAATATTGTAAAGCACATTGAGCTCCTAAAGATTAGGCACTGTACTAAGGCCACATTATTATTATTATTATTATTATTATTATTATTATTATTATTATTATTGTCATGCAAAATGAACAAAACCTTATCTTCCAGCACATTATGTGATGGTAATCTGAGTCTTCATTGTTAGATGTTCATTATACAGAGGTAAAAATGATTCCACAGTCAACATATTCTTTGAGGTGATGTTAGAGGTATGTTCTTTTGCAATAGGTCAGAGGTCATTGGGGAGAACGATGAATTACTCTCAGTGGGGTCATTCAGCTGCCTCCGAAAAGTTACAAAATAGACAACATATGCAAGAATTTAGTCCCATTTTGCACTACACAGAAACTTACAAAACATGTATTAAATTCTACTTACTTTAGAGTGTATATTCACTGAGAGTGCTTCCTAATGTAGATATTTCTTTCCCTGGTAAATGCATACCTATTGCAAAGGGACTTAACTCTTATGTCTCCATTAGGTATGCATAGATTGGTCTCAAAAATAAATTTCTACTTATATAGAAATGGGCTGATATCATTTACCTGCAGGCTTTTGGATCAAAGAATGTTATTAAGTATATGTTGTTTTATTCTCTTTCAGATTTACAGAAAAACCCATGGTCAACATGTTGGATTTAAAATGTTTAGTGATGCCATCCTACTGTCCATTACACGGAAAGTGAGTTTGCAGTGGAAGTCCTTTGCATATTTTAAATGTTTCTTCCACCACAAAATATTCTAGCTGAAGGAGAAGTAAAGCACAAAATATTTCATATTTTTCATAGTGCAGGTATGGAAAACTTGTAATCTAGCACTATCAGGTTACTGTATG
The DNA here is from genome assembly GCA_016617855.1 of Megalonaias nervosa. NCBI lineage: Eukaryota > Metazoa > Mollusca > Bivalvia > Unionida > Unionidae > Megalonaias > Megalonaias nervosa. Next base: position 169,516 of record JAECUM010092976.1, on the reverse strand, counting down.
ATAATTCTTATGCTACTTGAATTCCTCTGAGTGCCATGTTTATCCTGAAACTGTAATTGGAGCACACATATTTCTCTGACAATAAGTCCAAGGATGGTGGTGGTGATGGGTTGTTGTTGGTGGTGGTGGTGGTAGTAGAGTGATGTTTTAATAAAGAGGGAATGGGCTTAGTATCAGAAAAGGTGAAGAGAGAGAGAGAGGAAAAAAGGTGATTACAGAGTGTTTAAATCTGATTAGAGATAATAGGTGCTAGATGGAAACTGATTTAAAAAGCAGTGACATTTTTAAACAAATACAAAATAATTAATATATAGCAATTCAGTACTTACAATATACTGTGTTAGTAATATTTAAACTTGTAGCATTACATAAAAAGGTTGGACCAGTGAAGGAATGGTACCCCTCATGTTTTGAGTTTTATACTAGGGTAAATGACTTTTTCAAGCATGACCTTTATATAGAGAAAAATGGGAGTTTGGCACTGCCATATAGAAATAAAGCTGATGGCTCATTTAGGCAGAGAAATTCTCTACTAGTCTGTGATAAGTTTTGTGGAAGAAGTTTGTTATGAAAGGATTGATATGATTCCATATAGTAAGGTATTGGTGTTGTTTATTGTGGTTGAACATTATAATTTCTTTTACCAAACATCTTCCACCTGAACACCACAGTTGACAAGACAGTACACATTGGAGACCAATCATGGTAGGATTAAATCACTTGGGCAATAATAATAATAATGATAATAATAATAATACTTTATTTATAGAGGTGACTCATTTAGTCAGTGGCTATTCTCCCTACATCATACTAGAAATAAGATTATTTAGTACTGATTTTAATGCCCTTTGTACCATATTACCTGATTCATTGAAATACAGTGCCCTGTGTACCATATCAACTGAGTCTTTGAAGTACAGTGTCATTTGTACCATATCACTTGAGTCATTGAAGTATGGTGCCTTTTGTACCAATTCACCTGAGTCATTGAAGTACAGTGTCATTTGTACCATATCACCTGAGTCTTTGAAGTACTTTCATTTGTACCATATCACTTGAGTCATTGAAGTACTTTCATTTGTACCATATCACTTGAGTCATTGAAGTATGGTGCCCTTTGTACCATATCACCTGAGTCATTGAAGTACAGTGTCATTTGTACCATATCACCTGAGTCTTTGAAGTACTTTCATTTGAACCATATCAGCTGAGTCATTGAAGTTCAGTGCCCTTTGTACCATATCACCTGATTCATTGAAGTACTGTTTCATTTGTACCATATCACTTGAGTCATTGAAGTACTTTCATTTGTACCATATCACTTGAGTCATTGAAGTATGGTGCCCTTTGTACCATATCACCTGAGTCATTGAAGTACAGTGTCATTTGTACCATATCACCTGAGTCTTTGAAGTACTTTCATTTGTACCATATCAGCTGAGTCATTCAAGTACAGTGCCCTTTGTACCATATCACCTGAGGCATTGAAGTAGCATGTCATTTGTACCATATCACCTGAATCATTGAAGTACCATGTCATTTGTACCAGATCACCTGAGTCATTGAAGTACCATGTCATTTGTACCAAATCACCTGAGTCATTGAAGTACCATGTCATTTGTACCAAATCACCTGAGTCATTGAAGTACCTTGTCATTTGTACCATATCACCTGATTCATTGAAGTACAGTGACCCATGTTGTAAGTGAGAGTGCCTTATACTGAGGTATGTTCTGGCAAGACTGTGTCCTGAGAGTGTATTAAAACACTCAGAAAATAGAGTACTTCAGGATGTGAAATCACATCATAATTGTTTCCTATGTGCCAAAGAAAAAAAAAAGTGAAATAAAAGTAGCACTGATAAAACAGTCTGATTAGTATAGTTGGAATCCTGCTATGAAAGTGGCAGTAGTTTAAAGAGGGGGTCTTTATAGTGAGGGACCTTTGTATTTAATAATAATCATTAAAGTTGGTTGTACTGTACCACGAAAGATGCATAAAGTCTGTTGTCATACCAGAATGTCAAGAGCCATAATTCTTGGACAATATGATGAGAGGATTAGTAACTTGAGTTAGTGGATGATATTATAGTTCTGTACCAGTTTTTGTTTCTAATGTAGGTGCAGTTACCAGACATAGAATTTTTTGTAAATCTTGGGGACTGGCCTTTGGAGAAGAGAAAGGTGTCAGAAAACCCTCTCCCTATCTTTTCTTGGTGTGGTTCAGATGATACTAGGGACATCGTCATGCCAACCTATGACATTACGGAGTCCACACAGGAAATGATGCAGAGGTAGGCATTTTTATTTGGCCTAGTGACACAAAGGTATGTCACAGAGGTAGGCATTTTTATTTAGCCTAGTGACACAGATATATCACAGATGTAGGCATTTTTTAGCTGGTGACACGAAGGTATATCACAAATTTAGGCATTTTCATTTATCCTAGTGACACAAAGATATATTATAGAGGTTGGCAATTTTTTAGCCTAGTGACACAAAGTTATATCACAGATTTAGGTATTTTTATTTAGCCTTTTGATCTATACCTATATTGTAGATTTAGGCATTTTTATTTTAGTCCAATGACACAAAGGTATATCACAGATTTAGGTATTTTTATTTAGCCTTTTGATGCATAGGTATATTGTAGATTAGGCATTTTTATTTTAGCCCAATGACACAAAGGTATATCACAGATTTAGGTATTTTTATTTAGTCTAGTGACACAAAGGTGTATCACAGGTAGGCATATTCATTTAGACTAGTGACACAAAGATATATCACAGAGGTAGATATTTTTGTTTAACTTATATCGACAGAGGTATATAACAGAAGGTACACTTGTGTTCAACCTAATGAAACAAAAGTATATCGCATAGGTAGGCATTTTTGTTTGGCATAGTGAAATAAAGGTACATTACAGAGGTAGGCTTTTCTTTAGCCTTTTTTGCACAAAGGTATGTGTGATTGGATTTTTTATGGAGCTTTAATAATTTTTCAGTCATATCACTATAATATCTGCAGTGTAATAGTTTATAGTGATGTCAAACACTGGGGCATCATGCAACAGACATGCAGCATCATGTCCCACCTGGTCACATTATTCTGACACCAGGCTGACCAGTCATAACACTAACCTCTTAATGTTGAGTGCCAGGCGAAGTAGCTGCTTGTACCATTTTTAAAGTCTTTGGTATGACTTGGCCAGGGTTCGAACCAAGACCTCCTGCATCCGAGGTGGACATTCTAACCACTTAGGCCACCAGAGCAGTTTTGCACAAAGGTGTAGATGTAGGCATTTTTGTTTAATGAAACAGAGGTATATCATAGAGGTGGGCATTTTTGTTTGGCTTAGTGCAGCAAAGTTATATTACAGAGGTAGGCATTTTTATTTATTCTTTTTTTGCACCAAGGTATCTCATAGATGGAGTCAGTTTTGTTTAGCTTTGTGGCACAAATATATATCACAGATGTAGGCATTTTTGTTTGGCCTAATGAAACAAAGGTATTTCACAGAGGTATGCATCTTTGTTTGGCCTTGTGGCACTGATGTTGGTTTAAGTATGTCAAAGAGGTAGGAATTTTTGTGTAGCCTTGTGGCACAAAGGTATAGTGTGGTTGTATGCATAGATACATCACATTTTGTTCAACCTAGTATGACAAAGGTATATTATGTATGCATAGGTATATCACATTTTGTTCAGCCTAGTGGCACAAAGTTATTTTGTTCAGCCTACTGTCACAAAGGTAAATCAAATTTTATTCAGCCTAGTGGCACAAATTTATGTCATATTTGTTCAGCCTAGTGGCACAAAAGTATATCACATTTTGTTCAGTCTAGTGTCATAAAGGTATATCACATTTTGTTCAGCCTAGTGTCACAGAGGTATATCACATTTTGTTCAGCCTAATGTCACAGAGGTATATCACATTTTGTTCAGTCTAGTGTCATAAAGGTATTTCACATTTTGTTCAGCCTAGTGACACAAAGGTATATCACATTTTGTTCAGCCTAGTGTTTCAGAGGTATATCACATTTTATTCAGCCTAGTGACACAAAGGAATATCACTAGCCTAGTGTGACAAGGTACATCAGTTTTCATCATCAGAATCAATACAAAGATTTTGTGTCAAAGTTTCTGAAAGTCACACACATGCAGCAAGATTATAGCATTTGCAGAGGGGCCATTTCACCTGGCTTTTTTTAATTCTTCTGCCGTATCTATGGATGAGGCATATAGTATTGCCCATGCCTGTCCTGTATCTTACTTCTACCTCCCCCACCCCATCATGAATTTTGTTTTGCCACTCATTAAGTTTTGAAAGATTTAATTAATTGGAACTATTTTATGAGACTTTCCATTAAGTTGACCATGATTATGTTCAATTTTCACTTTTTTTAGACACACTTTAAATGAATTAGAGCCCCTGTTTCACTTAGAATGTTGCTGTTCAATTACATTGTATTGGCTTTGACATTTTTTGTTGTCTTGAGATATTTTTAGTTCAAGTAGGAGCTTAAAGGTTAGTGGATCACTAGGATATCTGAACACAGGCCAGTTTACATTGTGGATCACTAGGACATCTGAACACAGGCCAGTTTACATTGTGGATCACTAGGACATCTGAACATGGGCCAGTTTACATTTCACAATTGCAGCATTTTCTGGAGTCTCCAGCATATTTGATGCATTTGGGATCAGTCTCCTGCACTTGTACATTGCAGAAAAGATCTCCAGAATTTTATATATCATTGCAAATAACTTTGTGTGGAATAGTATTTCACTTGAATAAAATGTTGACCATTTGAAAGATGGATTGAGATCAAAAGCACCTCCACTCACATTCTTTCTTGAACTTTTGAGTTTCATTATCCTATTTACATGCTTATATGTAAAGTCAAACTGCAAACAAGTGCAAATACCATAGACCCTGATCTGCTGTCACATAATGTGCTGGCAGATCAGGGTTTTTGTTGTTTGTTCTACTAAGTACTGCTAACAAAGTGCATAGAGCAAGATCTGGCAGTGTTTTTTTTCTTGAGCATTTTTTTTGTTGAGACTTGGCATTTTCAAAAGTATAGAATAAAAATGTTTTTGACTTTGTATTCAGATGTACTTAGGCAGGTGGTGTCTAAAAATGACTCCTTTCTTAATTCATTTGTCAACCTGGATGTTAACTTTATTTGCAAACTATTAATTAGTTGGGTGTTGTTACAGAGTGTCCTTGGATGTACTATCAGTGATGGGTAACAGCGGCCCAGCATGGCAAAACAAATCAGATAAAGGCTTCTGGCGGGGACGTGATAGTCGACAGGAACGCCTTGATCTCGTAGTGATGTCCCGTGCTGAGCCAGAACTTATTGATGCTGCATTAACTCACATGTTTTTCTTTCCAAAGGATGATAAAAAATATGGAGAACTTGTAAAGAGCATCTCATTCTTTGACTTTTTTAAGGTGAGGAATTATTGCATGGCTTTATTTTTATAGCATATACTGATGCCTTAGGTCATGTAATTATTCCATATCTTTATTTATGGCATATACTGATGCCATAGGTTGTGTAATTATTATACTGATGCCATAGGTCATGTAATTATTCGATGTCTTTTATTATGGCATATACTGATGGCAAAGGTTATGTAATTTATACATTATGGCATATACTGATGCCTTAGGTTGTGTAATTATTCCATGTCTTTATTTATGGCATATACTGATGCCATAGGTCATGTAATTATTCCATGTCTTTATTTATGGCATATACTGATGCCAAAGGTCATGTAATTATTATATGTCTTTATTTATGGTATATACTGATGCCTTAGGTCATGTAATTATATGTCTTCATTTATGGCATATACTAATACAGTTGGTCATGTAATTATTGGACATCTTTATTTATGGCATATACTTGTCAGTTGGTCAAGTAATTATTGCTTGTCTTCATTTATGGCATATACTGGTGCAGTTGGTCATGTAATTAAATGAGATTAACCTGCATATTGATGTTTTTTATTTTTATTTTAATACCAGTTTATTCCACCCTCCTTAGATTTGAAATGTAGTTTGCAGGGCAGACTCAGCATGTGGGCAATGACCATGCTTCTTGTTCATATCATACTGTTTTATATTGTCTAATTTTTCACATGCAGATTTTTGTCAGCTCCAATTTTTACTCCGATTTTTCTTGACTCTAATTTTTTGTATACCATGTTGTTTTCTTTTGTTTAGAGTGCAGTGTGCTTTAATAAATTATTTGCATTTTCATTTTACTGATAAATCAATAAGAACAGATAATTAATTCCAAGCCCTTACAAGTCAGTTATTTTAGAAATTATGGTTGGGGTAAATTTCAGAGTAGAAAAATTAGTTGGTTCTTATTTCGTCTTTTTCAGCATAAATACCAGATTAATATAGATGGAACAGTAGCTGCATACAGATTTCCCTACCTTCTTGCTGGAGATTCTGTAGTTTTAAAGCATGACTCCATCTACTATGAACATTTTTATAAACAGCTCAAAGCATATGAACATTACATTCCTTTCAAAAGAGACCTTAGTGATCTAAAGGAGAAGCTACAATGGGCGAAAGATAATGATGAAAAGGTAGGTCTGTATTCACAGTAGGTTCATGTGGATACATATTGTCACTGGTAAGTGCATGCATTCATGTGCATTGTTGCCAGATTCCTTCTTTATGGTCCATACTTTGGAATATGATTATAATTTTTTGTACTTGCACAAAATGACAACTTGTCATAATACTTTGAAAAAAATTCATTTAAATGACCAGGCTGGGGAAGGGGGAGGAGGAGTTGGAAAATTTCAGTACAGTGCTCAGACTTGTGAAACAACTACAGAATAAGTATCTGTGTATAATATATGATTTTTTTCTACCATACATTTATTAAAGAAATAGTTTGTTACAGAAGTTGGCAGAAATTGTAAAGTTTGTTGTTTAAAACAAATAATGATTTCAGTTATTGTTGTTTAACATCTTTTTTGGAATCTTTGCAGTCTAATGATCGGTAGGGTCTAAACCTCAGCTTTATTAGACTCAAATTTATAACATTTTTTCAAATAAACAAGTCCCTTGCTGAATATTAACAAAATATTCTTGTGTATGAGTTGGGTCCAGATGCATAATGGGCACACAGATCAGGGTATGTGATTGTTCTTCTGATTAATCCAACTAACTGCTTAGACCAATGTCTGCTGGCATATTATGCAATGGCAGATGTGTGCCAATGCAGTTGGATCCGAGTTATATGCCAGTATATACAGCATATTATAAATTTCATATTTACTCATGCCAGTATATACAGTACAGTGGTCCCCCTCTTATACAGCCACCCCTTCTGCACTGGGAAAGTGGCCTAACAAGGCGGGTGGCTTTTCCAGAGGGGGACTAAATTTTTTGTGAGAAGTATATGTAATGTATGAAGTAAGAAAGCTACATACTTCAAAGCATTTAATATCTTCATTTAATATCTTCATTTAAAAGTAATATTAATTATTTAAAGGTTCTTCTTGTCTTAAGAATAGACTTTTTTCAACTGAATATACATTAATAGTTCTTATTCGTGATGTAAGCCTGATATGCGAGCGGGTATTGTCATGCACATTGCAAAACCATTCAGAAACGTCATTTAAATCTTGGTACAGACATAATTATCTTTCCATTTGCTACATTTTCCCACTGCTGTTGAATAATCTCCTTATCAGTTACGACATTGTTTATTCGAGTCTTTTCAGCATAAAATTGTTTTATTCGAGTCTTTTCTACATAAAATTGTTCTGCAAGTCCCCCCTCCCCACCTCACCCAATGTTGTTGACTAGAATAACCGACTTTTTTCTAAAGTAGTACTTCTCCGTTTATGTGATGACATGTTTGGTAATGATTTATTCAGAGGTTGCTGACTGTATGTGATTTAATTATGCAGACAAAACTTTTGTAGAGTGGACGAAATGCCTTCTTCGTAAGGAAGCGATAGATGTATTGTCACATGATTTTTTTGGTCTTTGTCTGGTACCCTGTTTTATTCAAGGTTAATTTCTCTGTGTGTGTTAATCCACAAAATCTATATTTAGCCCATGCTGACCATGTTATGATCTTGACAGTTACATCCGGTTGTAATCATCGAAGAGAAGAACTTGACTTTTATGGATACATGTAATGATATAATATTAATCTTAGTGTTACATGTACATTAGCCAACACTAGTTTCAGTATTGGAAACCTGACATTGGGAGACAGGTATCGATGGTAGAGATAATCTGATTACTTACCTTACGATATGAATTAATTATTGGTTCTGGACACATTTGAAATAAAAAGTGGCAACTTGTGAGGGGAACATTTTACATTTTTGTACAAATATGCTGGCCGCTGGTCATGTTAGAAGGGTGGCCATTCTTGAGGTATACTTTTGAACACAAACTCATTGGTGCCAAGGGATTCTGGCCGTAAGAAGCGGGTGGCCGCTGGTCAGAGGGGACCACTGTATGTTACTTCATATTTACTCATGCCAAAAATATACAGCATGTTATAAATTTCATATTTACTCATGCCAGTATATGCAGCATGTTATAAATTTCATATCTACTCATCCAAGACTCTCTGTTAATTGATGCCATTTCTATTTTTGTAGGCTCAACAGATTAGCCGTAATGGACGACAGTTTGTCATGGATTACCTTCTGCCAAAAAATATTATTTGCTATCATGTGAAACTTTTCCAGGTACGTGAACATACTCTGTAATACAAAGAATATTGTATGTTATCATATGAAACTCTTCCATGTGAACATCCTCTATAATACAAAGAATATTGTATGTTATCATGTGAAACTCTTCCAGCTATGTGAATATACTCTATGATACAAAGAATATTGTATGTTATCATGTGAAACTCTTCCATGTGAACATACTCTATAATACAAAGAATATTATATGTTTTCATGTGAAACTCTTCCAGGTATGTGAATATACTCTATGATACAAAGAATATTGTATGTTATCATGTGAAACTCTTCCATGTGAACATACTCTATAATACAAAGAATATTGTATGTTATCATATGAAACTCTTCCATGTGAACATACTCTATAATACAAAGAATATTGTATGTTATCATGTGAAACTCTTTCATGTGAACATACTCTATAATACAAAGAATATTGTATGTTATCATGTGAAACTCTTCCATGTGAACATACTCTATAAAACAAAGAATATTGTATGTTATCATATGAAACTCATCCAGGTATGTGAACATACTCTGTAATACAAAGAATATTGTATGTTATCATGTGAAACTCTTCAGGTATGTGAACATACTCTATAATACAAAGAATATTGGATGCTGTCATGTGAAACTTTTTCTTGGTATGTGAACATACTCTATAATACAAGGAATGTTTGATGTTACCACGTGAAACCCTTTCAGATATGTGAATATACTTTGTAATACAAAGTATATTTAATGGTGTTGTGTTCCAAGATGTATTGCGCCAGGGTACAGTGCCTTGGTTGGTGACAAATAGGTATCTCCAACATATATAGTAGTTTTAATGTTCACCTGATTTTCCACATAATTAAAAATTGACACCCGGCAGCAGTTAAATTTCATCTGTGTAGTTGACATCATGAAGATTTGTATGCCCAACTGCATGCAGCGGGAACATTTTGACTTGGTTCTTTCTATTCCAGCCAACTGTCCTGATTAGCTTTTTCTGAAAGAAAGTGCAAAGACATTTGAAAATAGACCTGTGAATTTTGGAGCAAAATATTTGTATGCATATGTAGATACCCTGATTAGATTTTCAAGCCATTGCAGAAATTTTTAAATTTTTAACAAAGTTTGTGAATTTTTGGACAGGTTTGTAATACAGAAACCTTACTAGCACAGTTAAGTAAAAAGCACTGATATGGATGAAGATGGCACTCATATGTAGATGACTTAATTATCTTTTCAGGCACTTGCAATAAAATTTCAGTTTTTATGAACTGCTTGGACCGCAACAGGGGTATATGTTTTTACAAGGACAAATCTAGTTTAGTAGAGGTTTGAAAAGAAGTTAATGTATAATTTGTAATTTTTTGTATGTCTTTAATTATATTTTTGGACAAATAATTACAGATAAAAAATATTACAATTTTCAGAGAATTCTTAAAGGTTTGTTATGGAGAAAGGCTTCAAAGTATGAAGATCAGGAATTTTATTTAAGGGAGTGGGGTCCCCCACAGTATGTCGGTTATATTTAAAGAAACTGCAGTTCATTTCAAGGAGTTATTGATAAACTTTTTAACTAAAATAAGGATTTGTTGAATATATTTTTTCAATGTGGCTTTTATGAAATTAAAATTTGAAAATACGCTGAGATAGGGCTTTTGCATTTAAATGCATGGTTTTTTGGTAATTCTTTTCAATCACTGTCATCTTGTATCTTATTCTCTTTTTTAATTGTTCCATCAGTGTCCATATCAACTGTAAATGTAGCATTAGCCTTTTCAGTTTCTTCCATCTCCACATGATGACTGTAAATTTCATAACATTTTACAAATTTCACTACTCTGATCTCAACATTAGCTAGTTCTTTGTACAACTGATGTGTCACTTCAGCATACATATCACATGCAGGTAATACTTGCAAGAGCTTTTGTGAAAGTAATACTTTGAAATGCAATTATTGATAAACAGTGTGAAACAATTTACAATAACAAACAAACATATGTACTTGCTTATAAGTCTAATCAAACTGCAAACAACAAAGATCCTAATCTGCCATAGCATAATATGCCTGCAGACCAGGGTCTGTGTTATTGTTCTACTGATTACTCCTCACAAACTGCACAGACCCAGATCTGCCAGCACATTATCTGAGTCTGTGCAGTTTGCTGTTGTACTTGACTTATAAGTAAGTATATACAGTATGTGTTTTTCTGGTGTAAAAGATTCAGGAGCAAGTTTCAACAGAAGTGTCCATTTTTGTCCCTTAGGTACAAATATTTACAAAATATGTACCAGAGCACAGTTCTCTCTAGGGTAAATGAAAAGACAAAAAAAATTCTTGTAGATTGATGGTGAATTAAAAATCAGTTACAGTCCTACCCACTTATATCGACATCACTTATGTCGACAAGCCGCCTATTTCGACAAAAAAGCAAAGTCCCGGTCCCTTGGTCTACTATTACTACCAAAATTGTCATGCTTATGTCGACGTCGAGATAAAAAATTAAACGTACATGTCGACAGAAGCCCTTGGTCCCAGCTTGAACAAATCCTTTGTTTTCAAATCATTTATGTCGACAAGCCTCCAGTTCCGACCCATACTTTGTTCAACAATTAGTTGATCTTGCCGCCAGGCTTTAATTTTACTGCCTTATCGTTTATGTTGACCAGCTGCCAGTTCCGACCCAAACTTTGTTCAACAATTAGTTGATCTTGCCGCCAGCCTTTAATTTTCTCGCCTAATCATTTATGTCGGCAAGCGGCCAGTTCCGACCTGTACTTTATTCAACAATTAGTTGATCTTGCCGCCAGGCTTTAATGTCGCGGTCGGATAAAAAAAACAGGCTTTTTTGTTTGGTCCTATAAAGTTGGCCTCTCACGGCGACATAAATAAAAGCAATGAAATCTGATATGATTCTTTCATTTTCCAAAGTGATCGGTGATTAAAACAAGTTTATTGCGCTGTGAAAGTTTCCTTTTTAACTTTATTTATATTTATGATGGCTACCAATGGCAGTGTAAATGCAGATTAAATTTACAGTCTCTGGAAACTAAATATCTGGCTGTTAAGGAAGTTGAGGGTGGGGCATCTCGCAAAGATGTCTGTGAAAATTTTTAAATGTATACCACTTGAACTGACATTGTTACAGTGTTGTATTGTAAGAATCATTTTCTTTTAATACCTCATCAGCATGTATAAGTGTATACAATATTATGCCTTCATTAATCATATCAGCCTCATATCTCTTGTTCGCTTTTATGTACTTTTCACGATGATTTCTGCAACTAAATACAAGTACTGTTTAAACCAACTTGATGACAGTTTTTCATTTCCCTGTGAATAGCCCCATCCCCTTGGTAGCCTCAATAAGATGGGAACAGACTGACCAAAATCTAGGCCAATTTAAGTACATGTACTTGAAGCGTGTAAATAACAACTATGCAACCATGTGCTTATGCCGACATTGAATATTAGTGAATGTTTTTCATCTCAGGATGTGACCGATGCAATATTTTATTGTGGATTTTATTACACAAAGGTAACCAAAATGTAATTTGTCAATATACAAGTGTATTTCACACTGGTTTTGTCTTCATGTAATCAAAATTTGCATTGATTTTTTTCTCAAAGTGTAAATGCTACTCACTGACGACAGGTCACCCCTTACTGACAAATTTAACTTGTATCTTTTTTTCAGACGCCCCCCCCCCCACTTATCTCGACATCCGCTTATGTCGACAATATTTCCTCGGGCCCGAGGATGTTGACATAAACGGGTAGGACTGTACTGTGATATTCTTCCTAACAGTGTGCAGGTATGTTGTAGTATTCTGCGACACCTTTATACAGTGTGACCCCGCTATAACACGGTAGTTGGGGTCCATAGAACACGACCGTGTTATGGACCGAACATTGTTATAACCAACCAAGTCAGTTAACTGATGAAAATGATGCATTTTCCTAAATTATGGCGGGCTGGGGGGGTAATAAAAGCGGGAGCAAAAATACGTAATTTTGATTAAATGAAGGCAAGCTAGTCTGAAAAACACTTGTATATTGACAACTTACATTTGTGTAGTACAATCCATAATCCGTTAAGTACTGTACTTGTATATAATAAATCCATGAATTTGAGTATAGATCACATGTTATAAACTTCGTATATGTCTCACATCTTGTTAGAAAGCACAGATAACACATATATATTACAACAAATGATATTCCTCGTTTTGATCTATATCCAGTTGTCACTTAACAATTCACTGCAATTGTTGCAAGTAGCACATGGCTGTAGCTGTTTACATGCTGCATGTACATGTACTTAAATTGGCCTAGATTTTGGTCAGCTGGAGACAGAAACCTCTTGCTGAGGCTACCCAGGGTATCAGGCTATTGATAGGGAATTGAAAACTTTGCAAGATACCTCCCCATCTTCAATTAACTTCACGGTGTTTTATGCTGCCATTGGTAGCTACCATAAGCATACTTTTTTTTCCTGCAGAAATGAACCTTTCATGGTACCATAATTTTTAAATCGTGTTCCAGTCACTTGGTAAATGCAACAATCTGTCAGATTCCATAGCTTTTATTTAAATTTGATGCTAACTTCCTTTGATGAAAGGTTATTTATTTATATTGAAGATTGTAGTCTGCTTTCTTTGATGAATTATGCATGTGTTATTGAAGTTACCAGTAAAGGACAGCTTTGGAGGACCAAACAGATGTATGTTTCTCAATGCGGTGGCAACATCAAATAACTGTAGAACATTGATTGGGAGTTCATTTTGTTTTCATTTGCTTACTATTTATACAGAATGGATCAGTGCTTCAGAGGTGATCAGTTTTCTTTGAAGTTTCAGCAAAACTATTTTTTCTGGGTACATTTTAAAAACAAAAGGAGTTAGCTGTCATTTGGTCGATTGTAACAGTTACATTTCCTGCTTTCAAAAGTTGGACGATTGTATCTAGTCCTGATAGCATAGATAGATCAACAAGTAGATCTCCGGGTTTTTTGGTTTTTTTGGTGACATTTCTGGTGACAGAATGACACTTCCTTTCACGCATGTGTCAGAATTTTTTTTTAAAAAAGGCCAACAGATGATGAATACACAGGTATTCTGTTCTGACAGGGATTACACAGAAAATATGACTGTTCTGAAGGATTTAATTCAATGAGCTAAAAGAAGGATTTTACTTGCCATCCACACACCGAGGTAGTGAAAATAAATATATTAGTTACTAGTGTGCGGCCGATAATCAACACTATTTCATCCCAGAGATCCATTATGAGATAGTACCTTGTCCAGCTGATCTCTGCCACCAGAAATGTTTTTAAAAAACCCAAAATGCCAAGATGTTACAGCATACAGTACTCAGGCCAGATGTCAGAATAAGCGGATTTTGATATAACTAAACACTGTTGAGGTGGTTAGTCAATATGAACAATGAATTTGTTTATCTAACAATATATAAATTCCAGTGGATTTTATATCAAGTTCATGGCTTCCTTTCATGATGCCTCTGAATTTCTTCACTCCAAACCGAAGTTATATATACAAGTTTAAACAGCCAACAATGTTGAGGGGGGGGGGGGAATGCCAGATGGTATATTTTGTTGCCAGTAAGGAAAATAAATCACAATTTTCGATGTTGGCAGAGCCCAGCATGATCCCCAAATAAACTTTTTACTTGTTATTTTTCGTACTTTTACAAAGAAAAAACTGTTTTCATGTACGAGATAAATATATGTATATGATATTGCAGAAGCCATGGCATGATCTCTTATATTAGAATTCTCTCTTCCCCAAAAATGATAATAAACTTTTTACACGTTACTTTTCGTACTTTTAAGAAAGAAAGAAAAAAATTTTGTGTATGAGAAAAGTACATGTATATGAAATTTCGGGAGCCACACCACAACAGTGTAATGTCTGAATTTGTGTCATAACAGAGTATGCTATAGCGGGGTCACACTGTATTTGTTGTCTGTTACAAGACCTTGATATTCTGTACCCTTATTAATTTAAATGTCTCTGAATCAGAATGACATTTATTAAGAACAGAGTTTCTCCACGTTTCTTTGAATTTCAGTGTGAATTAAACTTCTGTCAGATCAAAGACAATCATGGCTGCTCATCAGCACAAAATTTCATATAAATTAAAGGTATTCACATTTATCCCAGTTTAAATGAATATATATTTTAAATATGTATTGAAAATTTTGTAAAATGCCTATTCAGTGATAGTGTTGGTCAGGAAACTGACTGACAGGTGGGTGGAGTGAGTTGTGTATTATTCATTAATCACAGTAAGAAAGGTGGAGACAGTGTCCTGATTAACAGGGTTTCATTGCGTATCTTCATTAGCTTTGTATATCATAAATTACCAAGAGTCTGATTTTCATGATTTAGTAATTAAATCATCATTCAGAAAGCGAAATTGAATGATTGATTAATATTTTTATTTTGATCCATGTCATGAAGAATTGAACCAGTCATACATAATATAATGCAGAAAAACAATGCAAAATGTTAAAAATAATTGAATAGATAAAGAGAACAAGAGTGCCGTATTTAAATTAATTATGGAACTCTGTTCTTTCTTGAAAGACTAGCCTGGAGAGAGAGCAAGAAAATGAGGAACATAACACACAGACACACACAAACAGACACACACACACAGTGTATGCATCTGGATTTAAACACTAATTAAAATGGTCACTAGGGTTTAAATCTAATATAAACAGAGTAATATTTATGTCCAATTCAGTGGGATTGATTTATAAAAAGTTGCATGTACACTTTGTGACTACAGTCACATTTTTGTTGCATTCATTTTGTGTGCCAGTAACATGATTTTCCTTGAAACAACTTTTTTCCTGACACACCCATGTAAAGTGAAGTTGTGGTAGTTTATCAGTGTCTTTGGTCAGTGTGTTAGGCGTTAAGAGGATCTCTGTTAAAATATCTAATAGGGTAATAGTGTATATGAATTGAACCATATGTACTCACTTAGAAGCTGAGTCCAACTTCAGATTGCTTACACTGAAATCTGCTGTTGCATAATGCACCAGCGGATCTGGGTCTATGCAGTTTGCTAGGAGTGATCAGGAGAACAAACAACATTGACTGTGATTTGCTGGCACATTACGTGATGGCAGATCAAGGTCTGTGTTGTTTGCAATTGGACTTATAGGTTAGTACTTATGGTAATTCCATTCATTGATCAGTGCAATGGCTAGGTGTTGCCCATTCTTTTGTCGGCAGTGAACTGAGACCATTTCAAAACTCAGATCTGAGGTCTTTGTGTTATACTTGGGTCAACGCCCACTTTTGAATTGAGTCAGTTTTGCTCCATTTTGATGAGAATTCAGATAGTGTTATTTTTATGAAAACATTTTCTCCATACTGTAGATTTTACAATTTTGTTAACATAATTGGATCCTTAGCTTTATCTTTATATCTTTATTTACTGGATCAAGATTTGATCAGGCCATATTTACTGGAGTAGCATGCAGAACCTACTGAGAAAATGGTGGACCATGATCAGTCATATATAATGCACCAGCAGATCAGGGTTGTGTCTGTTAAGTTTAAGTCATGTGTAAATTTAACAGCACAGACCCTGATCTGTCAGTACATTATGAAAATCAAAGTTATTTTAGAATTGAGCTTCATATTTTATAGCAGTTGTGAAGATTTAAAATTGATTACACACTGTATGAATGGTCATAGGCTTTAAAATTGATAAAATACCGTATGAATTGTCATAAGCTATAAAACTGGTTACACACTGTATGAAAGGTCATAAGTTTCAAAATTGGTTACACACTGTATGAATGGTCTTAAGCTATAACATTGGTTACACACTGTATGAATGGTCATAAGTTTCAAAATTGGTTACACACTGTATGAATGGACATAAGCTTTAAAATTGGTTACACACTGTATGAATGGACATAAGCTTTAAAATTGGTTACACACTGTATGAATGGTCAGAAGCTTTAAAATTGGTTACACAAAGTATGAATTGTCTTAAGCTATAACATTGGTTACACACTGTATGAATGGTCTTAAGCTATAACATTGGTTACATGCTGTTTGAATGGTTTTAAATTTTAACATTGGTTACATATTGTATGAATGGTCAGAAGCTTTAAAATTGGTTACACACTGTATGAATGGACATAAACTTTAAAATTGGTTACACACTGTATGAATGGTCATAGGCTTTAAAATCAGTTAAATGCCATATGAATTGTCATAAACTATAAAACTGGTTACAAACTGTTTGAATGGTCATAAGTTTTAACATTGGTTACACACTGTATGAATGGTCTTAAGATTTAAAATTGGATTACACACTGTATAAATGGTCATAAGTTCAAACTTCATGACTTAATGAATCCTGCAAAATAAGAAGTTCAGTTCTTATAAATAGTTATAAAAATGAAAAAGATTGCCAAGAAATAATCAGAACTCAATTTTATCCATTGTTTACCTATATTGTCAAAGCAGTACAAGAAGAGTGGATGAATTTATTAGTAGTTCAGGTGTTATGAACTTCATGTTTTCTTCATCACATTATGCAGTTTTACCCTTCCATCCCAAATAAAAACCAATACTTGGTACAAAGGTCTGGTAAAGATTTGTAACTATACAATTATGGGATAGATTTCTTTGACAGTGGGTTGTTGTGACGTGTAATTATACAAGTATAATTATACAATTATTGTATAGATCTCATTGACAGTGGGTTGTTTTTGATGTGTAATTATACAATTCTGGTATAGATCTCATTGACAGTGAGTTATTTTTTATGTGGAATTGAACAATTATGGTATTGATCTCATTGACAGTGGATAGTTTTTGATGTGTAATTATACAGTTATTGATCTCATTGACAGTGGGTAGTTTTTGATGTGTAATTATACAGTTATTGATCTCATTGACAGTGGGTAGTTTTTGATGTGTAATTATACAGTTATTGATCTCATTGACAGTGGGTAGTGTTTGATGTGTAATTATACAGTTATTGATCTCATTGACTGGGTAGTTTTTGATGTGTAATTATACAGTTATGGTGTAGATCTCATTGACAGTGGGATGTTTTTGATGCAGAATTGTACAGTTATGGTATTGATCTCATTGACAGTGGGATGTTTTTGATGTGGAATTATACAGTTATGGTATTGATCTCATTGACAGTGGGATGTTTTTGATCTGTAATTATACAGTTATGGTATAGATCTCATTGACATTGGGATGTTTTTGATGTGGAATTATACAGTTATGGTATAGATCTCATTGACAGTGGGGTGTTTTGATGTGGAATTATACGATTATGGTATAGATCTTCATTGACAGTGGGATGTTTTTGATGTGGAATTATATGGTTATGGTATAGATCTCATTGACAGTGGATGTTTTTGATGTGGAATTGTACAGTTATGGTATTGACCTCATTAACAGTGGGATGTTTTTGATGTGTAATTATATGGTTATGGTATAGATCTCATTGACAGTGGGATGTTTTTGATGTGGAATTGTACTCTGATCTCACTGATAGTGGGATGTTTTTGACTAGCACTATACAATATACATTTTTCTTTTTCATCCAGCAACAATGACACAGTTATACATATTTTACGAAATATCTATCTTTATTATCTGTTTAGTATGTTAGCAAAAGTAAGTTACATGTACTAATATTGAAACTGACATCTTTTGGAGAATGTGCTGTATTCAATGATAAGTCTGAACCAAGTTTTAGCCCAGCTTGTCATAGACTCTGACAGCCTATGTGATGGCCTGTAGTCGGTCCATTAGAAAATGTTTTTTATTGTTACTCTTCACAAACTACTGGGTGTATTGCCATGAAAGTTTAAATCCCAAAGTCTGGTCTAGATGGTCCTAAATGAAAATGATGATCTTTGGACAGTCATTGTGACCACCAAGGCAGCCATCTTGAAAATCCTACCACTACTTCTCCAGAATAGATGTCCATATAGATATGGTGTTATCACTACAGATTTTCTATGATGTCTAGTTGCATCTAAAGAAAATGGTGCCCCTCTGATATAAATATGGCCACCACAGTAGAATCTTAAAAATCTTATTGCAACTCCTTCTGAGTGGATGGTCATATCAACAGTGGGTTTTTCACTAAAATACTTCCTATGATGTCTAGTTAGTCCTGAATGAAAAGAGTATTAATATGAAAACCAAAATGGTCATAGTGAAAGCCATCTTGAAAATCTTATGATCTCTACTCCTCCTGAACAGATGGTTATATAAGCATTGGGTTTCCTGAAAAGAAACTGTTATACTGTATACTTTGTCCTGAATCAAAGTGGCACTTAGCTGATGTACTTCATGGCCACCACAGATGCCATCTTCAAAATCTTATTATTTCTGCTCAGCCTGACTGGACTGTTAGATGGACATGGGATTTTAACTACAAGACTTGTTATGATGTCTAGTTGATCTTCAGTGCAAATGGTTACTGTTGAATATCCCCTAATGGAGATTCAGTATAACCACTGTGGTGGCCATCTTGAAAATCTTGTCACTACTCCTGAAGGGCTGGTCATAAAGACATGGAGTTTTCACAGAAATTACTTCTTATGTTCTCTAGTTGGTACTAAGTGAAAATTGTGTTCCGCAAAAATCTAATATAGCCACCATGGCAGCCATCTCAAAAAACTTGTCACTACTCCACCTGAATGGATGGTTATATTGAAATGGGGTTTTCACTAAAAGAGTTCTTATGCGGTCTAGTTGATCCTAAATTTGGTGACATTCTGCAAAAAAACAATCTTGTTAGTGCTCCTTAGTTGTTACTGAAAGACTTGTGATGTCTGGTTGTTCCTAAATTAAAATGGTGTTAATCTGATTACCAACATTGCCAACAAATCCTATAAAAAATGCTACTTTTCCTAAACAACTGGCTGTAGTAATATGGAGTCTTTAACTACAAGACTTTTTATCATGTCTGGTTGGTCATAAATGGTAATTGTGCCAATCTGACATCAAATATGGTCGGCATGATGGCCGTAGAGATGCCCATCATCCCTAATTGGGCATGAATGCCCTGAATTGCTGAGCCTGTTCGTAAATCATTTGCCATAGCAAAAATGAAAAGATTTTTTCCTAGATAAATAAACCTCCCCTAAAATTGGACGAAGTAGAAGTTATATGAGAGTATTTTCAGTCCTTTCAAGTCTTTTCTGACAATTTGTGATGCAAGATCAGTTTCTGGCATATAAAGTGCTGTTATTCAATTCATAACTGTTTGTTTGGATCCATCCCAGTCTTTATCAGTAATTCTTGTCATATGATCAGTTTTGCTCCATCACCCATTACACTTGTAACAGGATTTGACCTGAATGGATGCCTGGATTAAATGACAACACAACACAACACAGTGTGATGAAAGATGGAAGTTTATGAAATGAATTAATAAATATATGTATATTTTCTACAACATATACAGTGTGATTTTTTTTTTCACGCTGTAAACATACAACTCATTCTTTTACTTCACACAAACATTTGTTATATGCGAATGAATTTGTGACTTTATGAAACCTTATGACATAATAAAAAGATAATTCATATAATCATTCAAAAATGGGGGAAACAAAAAGGTGATTCATATATTCAAAATTGTAGACACATGATACAGTAAAACCAAGATTTGATTCATATAATCTCATGTAATGAAAGTAAGATTCATATAATCCCATGTAATGAAAGTAAGATTCATGTAATCTCATGTAATGAAGGTAAGATTCATATAATCTCATGTAATGAAGGTAAGATTCATATGATTTCATGTAATGAAGGTAAGATTCATATAATCTCATGTAATGAAACTAAGATTCATATAATTCCATGTAATGAATGTAAGATTCATGTAATCTCATGTAATGAAGGTAAGATTCATATAATCTCATGTAATGAAGGTAAGATTCATATAATCTCATGTATAATTCCATGTAATGAAAGTAAGATTCATATAATCTCATGTAATGAAGATAAGATTCATATAATCTCATATGATAAGGTAAGATTCATATAATCTCATGTAATGAAGGTAACTCAATTGTACTCAAATTCACTCAGTTGAAACAACATATGTTCCATATACTCAATTAAAACACAACATAATCCTTTGAAACAAACATGATCAATTGTAATAAACATAACAGTTGTATCAAACATATGACTCATGACTCATATAGTCATTTGTACAGCACATATGTTCATAACGTAAGACTCATTTAAATACTTGTAAACCTTGTAAACAAGAATATTTGACCTGGTTCACATGTCCATTGTCAAACCACACAGTTCTCCTGAATTCTTGGGTTAGCCCACACTTGTATTGGCCACACACCCCCTTCATGGATCCACCATGCACACAAGTTTACAGATCAGCACTTCCATCCTTGTATGGACTTGATGGTCGCACATGCTTCCATCCCCATACAGACAGACATACAAAACAGCCAGACTGACAGCCTGATACACCTGCACACACACAGCCAATGGCTGTAGAATGAAATGGAGAGCATATACTCCTTGACAAGATCCCAAAAGACCAATTAGAACAGAAACTTGCCTTAAATCTACAGGAGAATGAGTATTAGCAAGGGTAAAATACCTGTGCATACCGTGCTTTTTGTGTCTCTCACCACAAGCAATCTAAGATGAGATATATGCTAGATCAGTCACTTAACTAGAAAAACAATTATCCACCCTAGGTAACGTAGTACACATGTACGACGAAAATGATCAAATCATTCTAAGGCAAAACCAAGTTATTTCTTGCCTTATTCTGTGACAACACTTCATTTCACTTCATTGTGTTTTCTTCTTGATGCACTGTGTTGATTGTTGTTTAATTAGATTTCTACAACATTTGTGTTTATTTGCCAATCTAGTGAAAAGAATCAACATGCTGGATAACAGTTATGATTGCCCTGAAATGATATTGGAAAAGGAGCTTCTGGCAAAGCTGAAAAGAGCCAGAAACACTTTGGAGGACAATTAACAAATTATAAGAACAGTGTTATATAACTCTCAATTGGCATGCTTTGTAATATTTTAAAGTTATTTTATGATTCTTCTGGCATCCACATAGAATTTTGCTGACTGTGGTAAGAGTCCCAAACTTTTCAATAGAATCACTAATTTTGTTAACCTCTTGTCCGTAATTTCCCTGGTTGGCAATGGGCATCTCTGTGACCATGTTGAAAATCTTGTAATAGCAACCTCTCCTAAATGGATGTTTATAGTGATATGTGGTTTTCACTAAAAGACTTCTTATAGTATGTGCTTAAAATGAAAATGATGATGAATAGGCCTCCAATGTGGCAACAATGGTAGCCATCTTGAAAATCATTTCAACTGTACACTGCATGCATCACAGATTTTTGAGAGTCAAGATTCTGTGGTGGAAGTTCTTGTGTCTTCAATGTTTTCTGTCATGGACTGGATATTGTGGTCATCATGAATGTCCACATGGATTGTAGTGGACGGATTAAGTTTTATTGCCTCAGTTGTAAAGTCAGCACTATAATTATGTAATAGTGGATGTCACCAATATTGTATGGAACTTACCTGCTGACTGAGCTACAGTAGACATTACAGAATGCTTTTTTTTGGGTTGTACACAATGCCATTTAATATTCAAAGACTCGAACATTGATATCAATGTATTATGAGAGATGAGAGGTAAATTTCCATGCAAAGAATCATAATGATGCAGTGACTTTAATAACCAGGACTGAGAGAGACGTCACATTCAAGTATTAGTAGATTAATAAAATAAAAATGAAGAAGATTGCAAAGACTATTCATTCAGTAATTCAAATAAAGAAATATGAGAAATGCTGTAATTTTTTATTTCCCCCAGTCACTTTAAAATTTATTTACTTAACATGTTCCCACACAATGAAATATACATACATCAATTCATGATAAAGCCTTTACTCCTTTGTGTAGTACTTATGTATTAAATATATACATGTGACACATTTTCTCAAGAATTGAGATCAAAATAGACACGTGTTTACCTTTTCCTGTTCCTGCCCTTTCTATTCAGACTCTGTGAATTACATACTTCTGTATATTTTTTGCCTATTCATATAAAAAGAATATATACTTTAATGATTGCTGGTTTAGTTATCTGATGAGTTTAATATTATTAAATGTATGGGCAAAATGACTTAAATATTTGTTTATGCAAGTTCAGGTGTTACACTTGTTTTCACTTGATGCAGATACAGCTTCATTTGGCAGTACATTCTCTCAGTTCATATTATACATACTGTAAAAATGTTCCTGAGTGTCAAGCAAATATTGTTTTATTATCAGCTTAGTTACTAACTTGTCCTGATTATCCATTTTAAGATGTTGGTGTGAATGCAGATAAAACAATTTGTCAAGAAAGAACATGTACAAAATATGTATTTCAACATGGTTGAGCAAATAAGCCAGCAAAATGAAATTACTGAAATGATGTCCATAATTGCCCAAATAGCATTCAGTCTTTGTGAACCAAAACGGAGTTTGTAGACATGTGAAAATACTGTGGAATCTGAAATGGAATTAAAAGCATCTATAATCCAAGGTTAAATGCTTTCAGATCTGCATATGCACAGTACAGAAAAAGAGTGTGGCCAGTTAGTAAGTGCCGATGTGAAAAACATTTTTTTTCTCCATATTGTTGTAGGGCTTGATTTGTCCTGGACATGCATCATCATCATCATCATCATCATCATCATCATCATCACCACCATCATCACCACTGCCACCATCACCATCATCATCGTCATCATCATCATCATCTGGAAATTCCTACTATTATGCAAACTGAGCAGTGAAATTAGCATCAGCAGTAGATGTTACACAATAAATGATCTCTAGTTTTGGTACATTGGTTTAGTTTTAGCTTCATAAAGCAGAATTTTTCTCATTCATTTTTTATATCTTGTTTAACTTAGTACTAAATTATGCATAAGCTGAACACATCCAATGCCTTGTATATCACTTTAGCAGTTGTCAATCCAAATTATGTCCTTTTTCTTGTGAACCTTTGGGGAACTCGAGGGTCATCACAAAGATTTTTAGTGTGTTCATTATTAGCTCTAACTGTCATTGACGGAAGAGATTACGGGATGGTCTGTCATCCATCCATTAGCTCAAGTTTATTATCTGTACTCTTCCTAATGTATCACTTGGAGGATTGCCATAAAACTGCACACATTCATCCCATTTCCTGATTGGTCATAAATTAAAATGGTGTCACTCAGACATCTTGTAAATCTTGTTATCTCTATTCCTCCTCAATGTATGGTCATATATTGACATTGGTATTCCTTAAAAGACATCTAATTATGTCTAGTTGGTCCTGAATGCAAATGGTGCAGCTAATACATCCAGCATGGCTGCTACAGTGACCATCTTGTGAATCTTATTGCTATTCCTTCTGATTGGATGGTCTTGTCAACATGGGGGTTTTACCAAAAGACTTCTTATCTCTTGTTGGTCTAAAGTGGTGCTGCTCAGACATCTGGTATGGCTAACACAATGGCTATCTTGAAAATCTTGTCACGGGGCTTCTGATAATGCACAAATGTGCATTCCGGATGCAGTAAAATTAAACATGATGCATTAAAACCCCGTCCTAAAAGTCCTGTCAGATACATTAAAATAGCTGACTGAAGTAAATTTTCAGTATAAGGAAAAGGTCAAGGTTTCTCAAACAAGCAGCATCTTGTGTCTTCAAAACATATTTTTTGCAGGCAGTTGTCCAAGCCACAAGCTTGGGGTCTAAAAAAGCCATGGAAACCCCATACATAGGTCATAGCATGGCTGCTGAGATACAGAAGTCACTAGCTGCTTTGTGTCAGTAACAGACATACACAAAACTGCGACAAAGTCCCTACATCGGTCTAATGATAGTTGAGACTCTGGACATTGCTGTTCAAAAGAAACAGGCCATCTACTGCAAAACTATTCAGAATGGTAGGGGCATGATAGAATTTGGTGCAAACATGGGGGTAAATTATGGGAAGGTGGAGACAGTCATGCACATTGTAATTACTTCTCTGAATAAGGTGCAGATACCCATTGACTGAGTTTCAGGGATTGGCACTGATGGAGTTATTGTTATGGTAGGGTCTGGGGATTGGCACTGATGTGGTTAATGTTATGGTAGGGTCTAAGACTGGTGGTGTTGTCCAACTGCAACAGGGGAATGCAAAAGCAGTTGGAATCTGGTGTGTGGCACACAAACTGGCTCTTGCCTGTTTCTGGGCAGCTAAGAAAGTCCCATTCTTACAAATAGTACAGACAGCAATTGTAAACATATGTTACTTTTTCCACTACTCCGCCAATTGCTACAGCAAGGTAAGAGAACTGACACAGCTGGTGAGTGCTGAGGTCAAACATTTAAAGAAACTTACAAATGTTCAATGGCTTTCACTGTATGATAGTGTGGAATCCCTCCACTCTGCTTGGAGATGTCTTTGTCTTGTACTGGAAGATGAAGCAGCAAGCAGTGCAAGTGATGGAGAAGCAAAAGCAAGGGGCATCCTCAAGATTGTAAAGAATTACAAATTCGTCTCCACAGACGGCTTCCTGAATGATGTGTTGTTTGTGCTGACAGGATTCAGTAAGGTGTTCCAGGAAGACAACCTTGACAGCCACCAAATACAAGACATGCTAAGTGCAATACTGTCAACTTTGGATGACATGCTAAATAACCCAGAGGTCACACCGCAAGACTTCCAACAAATGGAAGCCTCTGGAGAGTTTCAAGGGATAAAGATGGCATAAATGAAAACAGTTACAAGTGTGTTTGTGAGAAGCATCAAAGTTGAAAGGCTGTTTCCTGATGAAGACATGCAGGTTTTAAAAGATAAGCTAGCGAATTTTGACCCCAACCTGCAGCACAAGATATGATCAGGCAGCGTGGCTGTGATGCCCTGGAAAGACTTCTTGTTAGACAGGACTGGGGAATCCTTTCGTCAGTTCAATGTTGTGCTATCAAATCACAGGAACATGTCTTTGCATGTCTTTGCAAGACACAAGCCAGCGTATCATCAGCAGATACAAAGAGCCATTTCCAGAGTTTTGCACTGTTGCTGAAATCTGGATCACAGTTCCACTCTCTTCTGTGCCCTGTGAAAAGGGTTTTCCTCCCAGAATACAGTTCACAAACCACTCAGAAGCTCCCTCAAAGTACACTATGTTGAAAACAAAATGTTCATCTTGGCTGAAAGCAGGTGCCCTGACTTTGACCAGGATAAACTTATCAGAGATGCTTGCTTGCATTTTAACACGTGCAAGCAAATGAGAATGTGAACTCAGTTACTGCAAGCATGATCATGAAGAGAGCTCATGATGAGTGTCATTGCTGCCTGGTTTGTTTTGATGTGATCTGTCTTAAACCAGTCTACTATAATGTGCTAAAAATGAACTTGATTCAATCTCTCTCTCTCTCTCTCTCTCTCTCTCTCTCTCTCTCACACACACACACACACACACACACACACACACAGAGCTTACTCTAGAAACTTGGAAGTGGGACCCTTTAGCATCATATAAGGACCTTATAAAATTCAAATGTGGAGGTTTCTTTGGACTCCATAAATTATTACACAAACAGAAGTCCTGTGTTACCACTCTTTCTCCTAGATGGCTAGTTATATTAACAATGTGCTTTCACTAAATGACTGCCTTCAAATGATGTCTTGTTGGTCTCAAACTGGAAGTAGTGTGACTGATATCCATTATAGCCCAATGACAGCCATCTTGAAAATCTTGTAATATTTACTTCTCCACAATGGAAAGTGATATCAACATGGGCTTTCACCAGAAGACTTCTTATAGTGTCTTGTTGGTCCTAAATTTAAATAGTACTGAGCTGATGTTCCAGAAACCAGGAAAAAAATTCATCATGCAAAGATCACATCATCGTGGTGCTTGCCTGATTCCAACAAAATAACACATTGACATGCTCTCTGCATGATGAATTTTACTTTTTCAAGGTTTTTGCAACAGCGAAGGTTTTTCTGTTTAAAATTTTATCTCCATTTTTTTTAATACAATCATTACATGACTTTCATTTAATATTTTTTTAATCTTTTGTACAACAGTATTGGCAAGATTTAGTTTGTTGGTATCATGTCACCATAGGTGTCAACTAATACAGTTAGACTCCTGATGTCATGGACATGTAGGCTGCAAGATTTGGGTAGTCATGTGACTAAAATGCAAAATGGAGAGTTCCAGGTCAGATTTCAGCAATGGGGTACTGTTGTCTCATCTGTCAATGAATTAAAGACAGAATGAATACTATACTGGCAATGTTTGAGAAGATAAATCATCTTCCTATCAATTTCATGTTGGGAGAGCTCAATCTAAGGTCATTTAAAACTTGCCAGTAGCTTCCCATGTTTCAGTGGTTTTTACCAGGTTTTTGCCAGGTTCCTCCTCCACCAGTTATACTTGCTGCCATGTATAACCTATCTTGTGCAGAGAAATGGCATTAAACCCCAAAATACAACTAATGAATTTTGACTAGACTTTGTATTTAGATGCATTCCAGTGAACAATTTAATAGTCAGCTCTGACATCGAGTTCAAGGTCAGAGGTCTTGACTGAGGTTTTTAGCTGTATTGGTTTGTAAAGTCTTGACTGAGGTTTTTAGCGTGTGATTTAGAGTGTGTGATTTAGATTTTTAATGTAGCTTTAACAATTTTTCAGTCATATCGCTACGATGTCTGCAGCGTGACAGTTTATAGTGATGTTTAGCAGTGTCCCACCCAGTCACATTATCCTGACACCAGGCCAACCAGTCCTATCACTAACCTCTTAATGCTGAGCGCCAAGTGAGGCAGCTGTTAGTACCATTTTTGAAAGTCTTTGGTATGACTCGGCCAGGGTTTGAACCCGCGACCTCCCACATCTGAGGCGGACAAGCATGATAATAGAAACAAATTTGAGCAGATTTTTATTAGACTTAGTTTGAAGAATACCTCAATGCTACCATTACTTTTTTTACCCATAAATTTTTATTACAGATTTAACCAAATTTTTAATTTTTAAAGTATCTGGGTACTGTATATCTTAACACTGCCTGGATAAGTTTGCTGATCTTCTATCAATAAAAATAGGTTTATTGTCAGATGCCACTGAAAAGAATTTTGTATTGTGCTTTCAGGCATCATATGTTCCTAAATTTAGTATCTTGGAGTTTCCAAAGAATATCAGAGATACTTTTAATACTCGGCAATCAAAACTAATCAATGTAAAGAAGAAATGGACTTACTGTGGACTCCTGAAAATTCTTTCAGCTAGTAGAGCATCATTCCCTTTGAGGGATTCTTGCTTCAGAATTCTGTGAAATGTTTACTAATGATATCTTTTTGATACACAGCCCAGCCCATACCATTGTCTTAGCATTGAAGAAAAACTATAGAATTTGATAGAATATTGTGATCTTTGGCATCTTAGAAATTCAGTTCCACTATGCCGTGCTGATTAAAATATGCCCATGATGGTATGGAAATTACAAGGCTTTGGCATGCTTAAAGATCATGCTTCACTGTTTATAATGCAGACCTATGGTAGTTTGAACTGCAAAAATTTTATGGTCTAATGCCAATTCCATAAGTCTTAATGTATAAGAATAAAATGTGTTCCTAAAATACTATCTATTTTCTACAACATAAAAATACTGTGAATTGAATTTCAGTTTTAACATTTGAATGTAAATATTTTATACAATGTCTTTTAGTGCAGAACTGTAAGATATTGTTTGGTGGGAATTTATTTGTGACCAGGTAAGGAGTCAAGACTTGTTTTTGTCATGTTGAAATCAAGCAGCAGTTAATGACCTTGGTTGGAGACACTGATTGAAGACCAGTTTTCTCCCGTTTCATCACTAAATATGAAAATTTACCTCACTCCCTCAAATAATTAAGACCTTCTTTATATAAGTTTAACTGACTGAATTTTATGCAAATTTAATAAGACAATTATACTATTAGCTCACTTGGTCATTAGACTAAGCAAGTTTATGGTATGGCCCTTTCTTGTGTACCAGCTGTTGTGCATTGTCTGTTCATTTTTAGTATGTACCACTTTGTCATGAAAACCAATTGAACAATTTGCACAGGAGTTTACAGAGTGCATTATTGCATCAAGATCTTTCGAATTCATTCAGTGGATTTTGATCTGTTGTCCAGTATGACCACTGTTACTAAAAACAGAAAAACCATTGAAAGACTTCTTCTGAACAACAGAATATGACCAAACTTGGCAAAAAACATCCTTGCACAGGTTTTCAAGTAGATGCCAATCCAGGATGAAATATGGCCACCATTATCAAGATCAAATTTTTTTAAAGAATATCAAAATTGCTTCACAGAAGGGCTTTCATTAATGTACAAATGATGCTAGTTCACCATCAAATATGGCCACTATTACTAAAAAATTTTTAAAAGATTAAATAACTTCTCAGAAACTGCTCAACAGAATTTGAACAAATTTGACAGAAAGTACCCTGGTATTAAGAGCTTTCAGTCTGATAAAAATGATACCAGTTTGTCATATACCCTGGTATTAAGGGCTTTCAGACTTGTACAAATGATACTAGTTTGTCATGTACCCTGGTATTAAGGGCTTTCAGACTTGTACAAATGATACCATTTTGTTGTCAGATAATAGCCACCCTTATTTAAACAACTTCTCAAAGACCTACAAACAGAATTTGACAAAAATTTACATAAAGTGTCCTGTTATGAAGGTTTTTAGATTTGTACAAATGATGCCAACCTGCTATTACCAACAACCATTAAATAACTTCGCCTCAACGCAAAATTTGACCAAATTTGACAGAAGGTGTCTGAGGTTAAAGACCTTTCAGATTTATACAAATGATGTTGATCAGACATCAGATATGACCACCATTACTACAAATAGAAGATTTAAACAACTTCATCCCAAAAGCAAATACAAATGCTCAACAGAATATCACTAACTTTAATACAAAGGATAGATGCATTTTAATATGTAACAAATGCTACTGATGTGCCATCAGATATGGATGAAGACACTAACAACAGAAAAAACTTGAAATAATTGTTGTCATAACATATGCAATCAACAGCACTGAAAAAATTTCTTTATAAAGCATCCAGCTGACTCAGATTTCTTGGCCAAATGCATTTGCATTTGACTATTAAGGCTGATGTTGGCAGGTGAGCAATCTCAGGCTTGCTTGGATCTCATGCATTTTTTTTGTCCAGAACATTATGTAAGAGCCAGAATCAGTTATTATCATGATTATTCATTACAAAGTGTGAAAGGTTAAAATCATGTTACAAGGAATTAGTGCATGTACAAGATATGTTGTTAAAAATAAAATTTTCATAGAATTGAGGCCTGGTTTATGGTATGAGTTTTGAAACTGACTGAAGCATGTATCTCATAAATTGTCTCTTTTTATACCTTTATCAGCTTATGATTTCATAGAAATTTGATAAAGTGCCCGTCTCCATGTTTGTAATTTGTTTTGTAGGAATTTTCCAAGAAACTTCTGTATAAGCCAAAGCCAGCAGATGACACTTGGGAGTTGGTAGAACAGCCACATGACCACGAGTCTCAGTGTGAGTGTCACTGGAAGAACATAAAGATGGTAATTAGCATAATACTTCTTTGTGATTTTAATTTTCTAGAGATGAATCTTTAAATTTGATCACTGCATCATCTATAAATTTTGATGTATTGTAAAGTTTCATGCACCATCAGTCCATGAAAATTATAATTATTTTTGTCCTCTAGTTGTTGGTACAAAGAACATTTTACTAATATTGCTAAGTTTAGTTACTTACAATTATTATTATGAACTTATTTATAATTAATTTATGCCTGACAAAATATTACAAGCAATACACTGTTGCTGGTTTATTTTAGGTTTATTTTTCATCTAATCCTTTGTATAAAGATACCCTGCTTTGCTTACTGTGTGGCTTGAAATGATATGATGATCATAACATTATGATGTCATCAATTACATTATGATGTCATCAGTATGCTTACTGTGCAGCTTGAAATGACATGATGATCATAACATTATGATGTCATCAATTACATTATGATGCCATCAGTATGGTCTCGTTACCTCTCAAGAGTTGGATTTTCAGCATTCAGCATCATTTAGAGGAGTTATAGCCCCTGAATACTTAGTCTCCTAACTTTGGTTTCCTAAAACAAGTTACATTGTTCAAGGTTCTGCAGTGCATATTGTAATGACAGGTTTATCCAAGGAGGGCAATTCAGGTGTAATTGTCACCCTTGAGTCTGTCTGAAAAAGCAAAATTCATTGTGAAATGAAATGCAAAATATTTTACACATAGGAACATACTATTTGCACATGTGATTTTTTCTGCATTAACTTGCCATGAAATTCAGTCCAAACTTTTACTGTATATCCATCAACATTTTGAAACAAAGGTTCTTACTGTCTTTACTTGCTTATAAGTCAGGTCCAGCTGCCAACAAAAAAGATCCTGATCTGCAGAAGCATGGTGCAGCTTCAGTTCAGGGTTTTTGTTGTTTGTTCTACTGATTACTCCTAACAAACTGCATAGACCCAGATCTGCTGGCAGATGATGTGCTGGCAGATCTGGGTCTGTGCAGTGTGCAGTTGGGCTTGACTTATAAGTGAGTACATAAGGTATATATCAAAGATTTGAAATTTCTCCTTTCAGATGGTGAAAGATGAACTTTGACCCAAGGGTGTGAATGTGGTATTTGCAAGTTATCTCTCAGGATGTAATGCATTGTGCTGAAATCGCCACATTGTCCTCTACTTCAATAAAAGAGCAGTAACCGAATTAATTGCCAGCTCCATGCAGATCTCACTCAATTGTTGCATATTCAAGATTCTAATTGATCTGTAAGTGCTGTTGGGGACTATTTGCAGACTGTTACTTACATGTAAACCATGGGGACTATTTGCAGACTGTTACTTACATGTAAACCATGGGGGCTATTTGCAGACTGTTACTTACATGCAGACCATAGGGGCTATTTGCAGACTGTTACATACATGTAAACCATGGGGACTATTTGCAGACTGTTACTTACATGTAAACCATGGGGGCTATTTGCAGACTGTTACTTACATGTAAACCGTGGGGGCTATTTGCAGACTGTTACTTACATGTAAACCATGGGGACTATTTGCAGACTGTTACTTACATGTAAACCATGGGGGCTATTTGCAGACTGTTACTTACATCTAAACCATGGGGGCTATTTGCAGACTGTTACTTACATCTAAACCATGGGGGCTATTTGCAGACTGTTACTTACATGTAAACCATGGGGGCTATTTGCAGACTGTTACTTACATGTAAACCATGGGGGCTATTTGCAGACTGTTACTTACATGCAGACCATAGGGGCTCATATTGTTGCTTATAATTTACCTATAAATCATAAATATACCATATAATACTACAAGGGAAGAATGGAACACTGCCCTGTATTAGCTGACTGAAAATCAGGATATCAGTAGGCTTATTACATTATTTTTGGTTGACCAATGAGAGGGCAGCATTCCATTCACCTCATTGAATTTGCATATTAAGTGGACCATATCAACTGGTAGTGTGGGAAAATGGTCTGGTATTCCTTAAATGTGTGGTAGAAAGTCAAACTTTGTGTAGGAATAAAAAGTTGAATGCATGAGCTAAACATGGGTACCAAATTTATTATACTACATGAACAGTAGCTTAAAATATCAGTGCTGATTCTTAAATGGGTCATACAAGAAGGAAGAGAAGTGTCCTTTGTAGCATTATATAGTACATATTTAATTTATAGGTAAATTGTAAGCAATGATATGAGACCATGTGACTCAGTCTGTTAGTTTGTTTGACCATGTGCTGTTGTAGATAAGACATAGTTGTAAGCATACAGTATTTACCAGTTGAAACTGTTGTGACTTTTCAATTTTTAATCAATTTTCATGAAGTTTTCTTCAAATACTTAAAATGTCATTCAGTTATGTGATTTTTATGGGAAAGAATATAGTCTTGACTGTAGAAAATGTTATATGCTAATGAGTAGATGTGACTACTCTGTGCCCTGGCTGATATTGACAGTACTATCTGTGTCCAGGCTTAGATTGACAGGACTATCTGTGCCCTGTGATCTATTTTTATCACCATTTGGAATCACAATGAAATGATAATCAGGACATACAGTTGACTGACACTACATTGATTGACTATTAACTGCATGCTGATAACACATACAGATTTTTCTATATTATAGGTTTTTTCATTATCATATGAATATAGTAATGATATTCTTAAAGTGAGGATCTATTTTTCATGGTTTAAAATTTCAGTGTTGGCATATAATTTCTTTTGAATTCCTGCATTTGCTGTTTTGTTTTTTTTTTCTTGAGAATATTTTTGGTAATTGAATATATCACAGACTAATATAAATTATGAGAAAATACCATGAGAATGCTATGTAACTATGTTATTTCTTGCTGTTTGTAATTATATCTTATTTTTTAGTCGAAATGCAGATTGTTTTTCATAACTGCAGATAAAAGTAAGAGATTTTGGCAAAATCTGTGGAGCCATCCTGCAACTAGAAAAAAAGTGAGGATGAATAAAGCAAAACTTAAACTTGGATACCTTGTCACCATTGATAAATAAATGGCAGTTAAAATGATCCTTTCAGATAAAAAAAAGTAAAATGCCAAGATTTCCCTTTAGCTTACGCTAGAATACTAAATTACATCAGTGTTGTATAGATCATTTAATTAATTAGCAATACCTTTTCCACTGTACGTACGATGTGTACTCATTTATAAGTGGAGTCAAACTGCAAAAACAAAGATCCTGATCTGCCAGTGCACAGTACACCTACAGATCAGAGTCTATGCTGTTTGTTACTGCACAGATCCAGATTTGCTGGTGCATTATGTAATGGTAGATTTGAGTCCGTGCAGTTTGCAGTTGGACTTGTGAGTATATATGGTAGGTAGCTTTCAGTTTGCTTCAGACACAAAATGGATTTGTTTTGTATGCTTCAGGAACTAAAACATTAGGTGTTTACATTTTACAATGTTTGTGTCTAAATTATGTTTGGACTGTGTTCAGCACATGTATTTCTGCAATTATGTTAATAAATTTTCTACTCTACATACATTGTTTGTCTTTTTTATGATGTGGAGGATTTAATTTTGTCTGAAAATATGAACATTCTTCTTATTATTAGCAGAGATTTGATTCATGCATAATGTAATTCCTTCATTGTTTACTCAAAATGCACATGTATTAATGTTGGAATTTTAAACGTCTTGGCAAAGTTGTAAACTTTTTAGTTGTACATGAAATTTTAAATTTCAAACATTATGAGCGCTTTCATTTTTATTACTATCATGCATTTGATTATTGTTAGATGACAGGTAGCCATCATCTGCCATCTTTAAAGAAAGTACAGACTACTGCATCATGCTTTTTATTATTATTTGATGATAGATAGCCATCATGCACCATTTTTTTAAGAAAGTACAGACATTTTGTACTGTTTACTCACATACTGTGCCAGAAGTGAAGCTTCCAAAAACAAACAAGAAAAGACAATCACTGCATTTCAGTGTGGAGTTTCCAAATTTATTCAGGCTAGCCATTTTGGGAATGATGTCACTATTGTGAGAATGATGTCACTAATTAGCCAGTTGGTAGACAGATTTTACTAGTTGTCAGCTTATGATATTATCCTATCAGTTTAGACTGAGCACCACCGAATTTAATCTGCAAAGTGTTATAGACTGGTGCACAAATTACAATCCAATAGTTGCCTTAAAAATTTTGTTATATTTTAAACCAGTATGGATATTAAGGGAATATAAGTTGTGTATTTGTAAGGTAGTTGATTTTCGTGAAATACTGTGCAACTCCAGATGACATGATCATTACAGTATGATGTCATCAATATGACATCACTTTTTACATAGATGTATTGTTGTGCTATTAACTATGGGAGAGATTTGACTGAAAATGATGTGATTTTGACTTCTGTCTCTTATTCAGTAATGAAAAAGAAAAATTCATATACAGTTTTAAGAATTGCAATAACAGTTTTATGAAAAAAATGATAAAGTCAGTGAAAAAGTATTCAAGACCATTGGAAATGTTTATTGATTTATCACCTGTTGCATTAAGTTAGCTGTTCATGAATACGGTTGCACAAAACTAATGTAATCTCAATAATTGTGTTCAGCTGCAGAAATTCACTCAGAAACATACAGTTTACTTTGTGTATGTAGTAAAAGGAGTCGTTGGTTCTCAAACCGTAAATTTTACAAAGTTTTAAATACTCTGTAAGCTATTATTTATGAACAGGCAGCAACATGCTACTTTTTCTTGCTTTTTTTCTATGTAGTGACCTTTACTTGCGGAGAGATATTCAATTTTGAAAGGTACAAGAAAATGCACACCAGCTATTACATTTTTTTTTATTTGGGTTTGCTTGGACACTTAGGTACATAAAATGTCTAAAAATTTTAAATACCACAACATTTCACAAGCCATCATCCTTGTCGTATTAGATCATGTATAATGCACCCAGGATAGCATTGACACAAATAAGAAGTTTGCATAGGTGAGGTACTCTTCATTCTTTTTATGATTTTAAAGGCTCATCAAAGACCCTGATCATGCCAGCACATTATTTGACAGAAGATGTACTTGCAATAAGTTCTGTGTGCTAGATACATTGTTCCCACCTTGTACTTGCTATCAATTGTTTATACTGGATACATTGTTCCTACCTTGTACCTGCTCTCAATTCTTTATACTGGATACATTGTTTCCACCATATACTTCATCATTTGTTTATACTGGATAGATTAGTTCATACAGTGTATCTACAGTTGACTCTGGGGGTGCCCCCAGTGGCCGAGTGGTCTAAAGCGCTCACCATTACAGATCACTGCCATCTCACCTCTGTCTATGTGGGTTCGAGTCTTGGGCTCGGCCAATACAGGTACATGAAAAAGCTTGCCAGTAGCTTCTTATGGGTCGATGGTTCTTTCTGGGGATTTCCCAGGTTCTTCCTCCACTATTTATACTGGTTGCCATTTATAGCCTATCTTGTGCTGAAAAATGGCATTAAACCCTACAACAATAACATCAATAGTTGACTCCACTATCTGCATATCAGTATGAAAAAGGAAGTTACTGAGAATTGCTTTTGCTGGTACTGGTACGTATTACTAAAATGAAGCCATCCATAAACTTCACAACTGCACATGCAGATATTTCAGAGAAATGAAAGCAGAATGCAGACGAGAGTGCTGCAAATGGTACATAATACATGTGATGCTAGCCTTGGTTAGGGCCATAGTGACCCTGACTTTGACATTTCAAAGTTTAGTGAAGGTATTCCCGACAGAACTTGAAGTTACTGCATGTAAGCCATGTTAGTGATCTTGACCTTGGGCCTTCTGACCCCAAATTAATAGAATGTTTTGCTTCTTATAGGGAAACACACCTGCAGAATTTGGACATGGTACATGTATTTCAAACAGAGCTTGTGCTGTTTTATCAAAACCCTCACCCATTCAATAGGGATTATTTAACAAAATTGATTGAAGTTTTATGAATCTCAACTTGAGTTATTGTAATGGAAACTAATTTGCATTGATTGGTCAGTGAACTTGACCTTTTGACCCCTAAAGCAATAGTGTCCATACTTTTTGAAGATGCTGAATGCAGAAAATGTTGTATATCAAAAGACACCTCCGTGCAATTTACATGACATGTGCCAAGTATGGTTGAGATATCTTGAATGGTTTGAGAGTTTTGCTCCAGAAACAAAAATGTTTATGGACAGACAGACATAGCAACAGTTATATCACCCTCCATATTATAATTATGTACTCATAAATGACAAGCCCCTTGAAGGGACTGATGCTTTCTGGACAGAAAAGAATTTCTGGAAATCAAGATTAGATCATTTCTTCTTTTTATTTTGTGTGTGTTGAAACGATTCTTATACTTTTTGAGCGACAACATTTTGAAATTAGCCACTGGCAGTCATAATGGATATAATATAGGCACCATTTTCATTAAGATGAACTAGACTCCATCAGAAAAATTTTGGTGAAAACCCCATATTGATATGACCAACCAATCAGGAGAATTATTGATGCAATTTTCATTATGTTTATTGTGACAATCATATTTGAGGTCTGATCTGCACTTCATTCAGGATGAATTAGATATCGTAGTCTTCTGGTGTAAACCCCATGTTGATACGACTTTCAATTGAGGGCCCCGAGTGGCCGAGTGGTCTAAAGCGCTCTCCGTTACGGATCACTGCCATCTCACCTCTGTCTGCGTGGGTTCAAGTCTAGGATTCGGCAAATGTGGATATGTGAGAAAGCTTGTCAGTAGCTTCTCGTGGGTCGGTGGTTCTTTCCGGGGATTTCCCGGTTTCTTCCTCCACCATTAATACTGGCCGCCATGTATAGCCTATTGTGTGCTGAAAAATGGCGTTAAGCCCCACAACAACAACAACAACAACAACAACTTTCAATTGAGTAATAGTAACAATAACAATATTATCAAGATGGTTGCTATGGTGGCCATATTGGGTGTCAGATGTGCTCGATGTTTTTGTTTAATACTGACTAGACATCATAACAACTCTTCCGGTGAAAACCACATACTAATATGACTTTCCATCCAGGAAATAAATTTTCAAGATGGCTGCTGTGGTGGTCATACTGGATGTCAGATTAGCACCATTTGCATTTAAGACCAACTAGAAATCATTAAAAGACTTATGGTGAAAATCCCATGTTGAAATGACCATCCACTCAGGAGTAGAAGCGACAAGATTTTCAAGATGGCCACTGTGGTGATTACATTAGATTTCCAAGTTGAACCAATTTTATTTAGGACCAATTAGACATGATAAAAAGTATTCTGTAAAAACAATATGACTTTCTGTTCATGAGGTTTAGCAATAATAGATTAATAATAATAATAAGATTTTCAGGATGGTGGCCATATTGAATGTCAAATCAGTACCAATTTTATACAGTACCAACTAGATATCGTAAGAAGTCTTTTAGTGAAACTCCATGTTGACAGGACAATCTTGTTAATATTTCTAGGTCTAATATTATGCAATAGAAAGAAAGTGAAACCAGCATTTTAGTAAAATCAACAAGCAGTATATTTCTCTACAATACAAAATGAAAATTTAAGAGAATATTGTCAGTTAAATCACAAATAATTATAAATATCCTATCACAAGTCCAAAAATATAGAATCTTCAATATGAATTTCAGGAGTCTTTAATACCCTGATGTACCACAGTGCTACAATCCAGAATGTCTTTGAATTAGTTCACAATTACCCAAAAAGTCGGTGAACATTTTAGTAATTCCAGTGAATATTCTAAATAAACAATTCCTCTCAAATTATGTTTGCATATACTGATCATGGATCCCAGTCTGTTATAGCACAGGAATGGATTATTTATTTATCAAATCCCTATTTATACACATTTTTACTTTTCCTATAACAATTTAATGTGAAGATGTCCAAAGGAGAAACCTAATCTAACTGTAAACAGAACTGATCGTGAACTCCTGCTACATAAATAAGTTGTTTACAATTAATAATCATGGAAAAAATTTAACTGTATAAACATTCGATTTACAACCATGGAAAAACGTTAAGAACACAATATAAATTAAATATACATAAAACCTCCTCTCATAAAGAAAACGAAAGATTTATAATAAAGCTCTCTTTTACATATTTGTTAAATAAGCACATGATGCTATAATAATTAAAATTACACAGGAAGATGTCTTATGAATGATTACACAAAATATATGCCAAATAAAGCAATATAGTACTTCTGAACACGCGAGAGTGCATCTGCAATCACGTATGATGAATCTAATGTCAGTGTTGTATTCTTGTAGTATCACTCTCTAATTGTTATTTTTTCCTTTTGTTAACGAAAGTAAGGGGATTGTGATCACTGTAAACAACAACCAGAGAAAGAGCTGAATTAATATACACCTCAAAATGTTACAAAGCCAATATCAAAGTGAAACGTTCTTTCTCAGTTGTGGAATAATTTTTCTGGTGATTTCTTTTTAAGAAAGATAGCATATTGGATAATCCACACCATTTTTATCATCTTGAATCAATACTCCACCAACTCCAACATCACTTGCATCAATAGGCATTTTCAATAATTGGTTGAAATTTGGCATTGAAAAAACTGGTGCACTTTTAAGTACGGTCTTTAACTTATCAAAAGATTCCTGATATTTGTCAGACCAATGAAACTTGCATTTCATACCCAACAAATTTGTTAAAGGTTATGGAAATATTGGGACAAATTTCCATTGATATGCAGCCATACCCCAAAATTTACATTAGTTGCTTTTTAGAAGTGATTCAATATCTTCTGATAATTCTTATTGACTCCTAAATGACCGGCCAAGAGAGGTTCATGGGTGAGACTAAGAATTTTCTTTGATATGACCTCGAAACGATGTGATGACTCGGTGACCACTCGTCACCAGCGGGTACCTGAGATGGTCTCCGCTTTCTCATAGGAACCCCATTTTCACAAAGTAACTAAGTAGAACTTGTGTAGCTCCAGTTTCAAGAATAGCCATCTGAAACAAATAGGAGTTTTCAGAATCTTGTTCCTGTTTGGCGATGGGTGATTGCCTTTTTCTTGCCTTTATTAGAACAGAGTGAATGAATAATAAAATGAGGATCACTGTGATAAATAAATATTCATTGATCAGTATTAAGAGCAAAGGTGGCCACATCAATGGAATACTTTTCCTGATCAACACCATTCTGAAGAGCTCTTTTTGCCGTAGCTCTTGCAACAGCATAAGCAGGACACATATCAGGGATTTCACTCTCAATAAGATCAGGGTTTTTTTTTATCCATTTAACCACAAACTTATCTTCAGTTAGGTCATTGCCTAGTAATAATTGAATACCCTCATTCATACAGTCAAGGGTCCTGAGATGCCAAACTGACACAATGGATAGTAATATTAACAAAGCCGCACTCTACTCCATGAATAAGAACACTTTCACTAGCAGAAAACATCTCTGACAAAGGCAAAGTAACCGATAAGAGAAGATTCTGAGAAGCTCCTGTGTGTGTGTGTGTTTTGTGTGTGTGTGTGTGTGTGTGTGTGTGTGTGTGTGTGTGTGTGTGTGATTTGGATTTTTAACGTAGCTTTAACAAGTTTCCAGTCATATGGCTACGATATCTGCAGTGTGGCAGTTTATAGTGATGTCTAGCACTGGGGCATCATGCCGCAGACATGTAGCATAACGTCCCTCCCAGTTACATTATCCTGACACCAGGCCAACCAGTCCTAATACTAACCTCTCAGTGTGGAATGGCAAGCGAGGCAGCTGCTAGTGCCATTTTTATAAGTCTTTAGTATGACTCAGCAAGGTTCGAACCCGCGAGCTCCCACATCTGAGGCGAATGCTCTAACCACTTAGGCCACCGGAGCGGTCCATTTTAATAGGGATATGTTTGGCAAAATCACTAATAAGTAATATTGAACCTTCTATCATGAATGGTTCATAATTCTCTTAAATAGAAGCAGACTGAAGTTTGTTTGATTCAACAACTGTATTACTTTCAATGCAAGACCGTGACCATGACCTCACTATCGATGCAATTCTTAAACTCATCAACCAATATGAGCTGTCTTAGGTTATCGTTATATTTATCAACCTTTGTGGCTGAGCACCACCTATCATATAGTTGTTCATTTTCCCTCGCAAATTCTACATAGGTTTGTCCAGTTTTTTTCCATCACTTTCCAAACCTTTGTTGATATGCCTGAGGTACCAACTCATAACTTTCATGACGCATTCCTTAACCATGTCATTATCAGCACTCTGTTGTACCGATGGTAGAGTGTAGACTTCAAGAGTTTGCCATTAAGTACACGTTGTAATAATAATGTCCATTGCTCCCTTTGCCATGTAAAATTTTCAGCAATTTTCTCAAAGTCAAAAAAGTATATATCTACATGTACATCTTTGTCTTGAAAAGGGGTATTAACCTAACATTTCATGTAACATCAAAATTTGTCGGGGGGGGGGGGGCATTGCGCCTGCAAGTTCTAATTCTTTTAATATATGATGCATTTCCATTTCTTCTTTCTGATTGCACATCCTCTCTCTCTCTCTCTCTCTCTCTCTCTCTCTCTCTCTCTCTCTCTCTCTCTCTCTCTCTCTCTCTCTCTCTCTCTCTCTCTCTCACATTTGTATTTCCTTCTTCTTTTCCTGTTTAAATTTCCATCATGTCTTTCTGAAGCTGATGCTTTCATAATCCCAGTTCCATCTGATTTTTTTTAAAACTGATTTCTTTAATTTCCTATAAAAATTAGATATAGTCCTACCATTCAAACCCAACGCACTATCATCCAAAATTTCCTTTCCCACAAAATGCTGAATCAAATTATTTGTTAACTCTTGCTTTGTGAAGATGCTTTCGCTTCTAGAAGATAATAATGTCTGGCAAACTCAAGCAACTTTTCCTTTTTCATATACTTTAACCCATCCTGGGTAGGATTTGAACCAAAGTTCTCGACTTTAGATGATATTGTGATGTGATGCTTTCTGGTTTAACTAAAGACTTCTCAAAGGTGTGAAATTACATTTTCTTTACCAGGGACAATGAAAATTCCGAAACTAAGCCAATTTAAATATTACAGACAATTTTAATATCTCTGAAATGTTTTAAAGAAATTCAGATCCCGGACGAACCCCCAATTTCTTTTACAATTCTAGGCTTTAAGGTAGAAAACAGAAAGACGTGAAACCAAGAATTTTAGTACTTCTCTACAATACAAAAATAAAATGAAAGAGATGCTTACAATATTGGGAATTAAATCTCAAATAATCATCAACTTCCTATCCCAAGACCAAAATTACAGAATATTCTGAATGAATTGCAATAGTCTTAAATGTCCTGATGTACCAAAATGATGCAATCCAGAAAGTTCAAAATAATCCAAACGTCTATGTACACTTTAATAATTCCAATGCATATTTTAAATAAATAACTCCTCTCTTCTTATATATGCAAACTCTGATTCCCACAGAATGATATAGCACATAAATGAATTATTTGTATATCAAATCCCAGGCACTTTTTTACCTGACCTATTTTGTTAAAGAATGTGAAGGTTTCCAATGGAATAACCTCGGCTAACTGTAAATACTACTGATCTTGAACTCTTGCTACGTAAACAAGTTGATTACAACTTACAATCATGGACAATAGTTAGCTATGTAAACATTCTCTTTACAACTCACAGCCACTTATTAAAGTGGCTGTGAGTTGTAATTATTAGGCTAACTGTAAATACAACTGATCTTGAACTCTTGCTACGTAAACAAGTTGATTACAACTTACAATCATGGACAATAGTTAGCTATGTAAACATTCTCTTTACAACTCACAGCCACTTATTAAAGTTAAGCACACAATATAAATTAAATATACACAATACTCTACTCAGTAGGAGTAGCGATAAGAAGATTTTATCGATGACCGATGTGTTGGCCATACTGAATGTCCAAGCAGAACCATTTTATTTAGGCCAGTTAGACATGACAAGGAGTCTTCTGGTGAAAACCTCATGTCAATATGACTATCCATTCTGGCGAAGCGGCGATAAGATTTTCAATATGACGTCATCACCATTTACATTCAGGACCAACTAAACATCCTAATAAATCTTTTAGTGAAAACCATGTGTTGATATGACCATACATTCAGGAGGAGTAGCAATAAAAAGATCTTAAAGATGGATGTTGTGGCGGCCATACTGGATGCCTGAGCTGCACTATGTTCAATCAGGGCAAACTAGACCTTGGGATGAATGTATATAAAGTTTCATTGTACTCTCCCAAGTAGTTTAACAGCTCTAACAGTGGGGCTGACGACAGTCGACGGACAACAGGCCATCGCATAAGATCTTCTAGTATATGGCCAGTTGAGCTAAAAACTTAAATGAAAAGGTAATTTATATCGTTTAACCAGCCAAAAACGTCTGCTTGTGTTTCATACAAAGGAATCCCACATGTATAAAGTACACAGAAAATAAATAGGCACCATTCTAGCAGTCTCTTTAATCCCTATTGTCTCTTCTTAAACACACAACTCCAAGACAAAAGAGATCATATCTGAATTCACTTTGCTACAGCTGTTCGTGTAGAGTGTAATTGAGTTTCAACATAATATTTAGTAGGAATAATAGAAAAATGCTGGGGAAAGGAGTGTAATGGGAAGCGTGACAGAAAAATAAGTAAAGTTAGAAAAACCGGGTTTGCTGGAAAAACTGGATTCTGTAATTGAATGGTTTTGGAAGTTGGACATGGCAATGAAATTTGGATATGGGATGGATGGACAACTGACAAAGATAATAATAATAAAACTGAAGAATTGTGCTTAACAAAGGCACCTTTATGTAAATATTCGATTTGTGAGTAGTAGGTTAAAAAGGAGGTTTCTGGACCACGGACCCAATCTTCCCTGTCCAGAAGGACCCCCATCCTCTCCAAACAAATATAAAAACACATTTTTCGGACCACCCCCGACCACACCCATCAGGTTGGCGGCAAAGCCGATTTTATTTCTAAAGTTTAGATAAAAACTTTTTGTCGGATTATTTTATAAAGTTTAGATACAATTTTATTTCGAAGTGCTTTGCACTTTGAGATTATTTCTAAAGTTTAGACAAAATTTCATATCCTACCATCACCATACTTGTTTGATAATTATTTTCATACCTGCTAACTCTTATTGGTAGAATATCTGTTAACATACTGTCAATAATACGAAACTCGGGTATTGAATCGTCCATATCGTATTTTACACCTCGCAAATGAGATCGCATCTGATCAAGTAATTTTTTATAAGTGATACTTACTGTTTTACATGCATTTTTTTTTATAGTTTCAAGTCGAGGCTTAATTTTTTTTACACGCTGTTGCAAGAGAAACACCAACACTGGATATTATTAACAAAAACGGGTTTAATAATGCTCCACTCGAAATTGCTATAGTATTTGTAACATTGTTTTACACACCAAAGGATTTTATGATAAAATTTGTAATACTGCAGTACAGCGTCCACATCCTGTTTTGGAATTTCCTCTGAAATATGATTGAAATCGATGATCTGTTTTTTCATTATACAATATTTGTTTACAAATTTTATACAATATTAAAAGTTCTAGTACCAACAATTAAATCAAGAAATCACGGAACTTATCATTTTTAGGATCAACTATAAAATCTCTATACTTGTCATAAACATCCGACGAAATATCTTTGTACCGTTCATCTGTTAATACGTCATTTTTCTTTAACCAACTGTAGGAATCAAAAACGTTTTCTACTTCACGTTCATACAAATCTGTTTTATTTACCAAATCACCGTATTCTCTTTCTGTTTCATCAATAAACCCTAGTACCAAACTTATTTGATCCAACGTAAACTTTTTGAGAACAAGATGTTGTCTGATAATTGTGGATGCGACTATAACATTTTTTAACATTAATTTTCGGAGTCTGTCTCGTTCAATTGTGAGAAGACCAATAACAGAAGCTGCTTTTAACATTAAATTTTCGTATGGTTTCTCAACTTCACTCGATGATCAGATATGATCAAATTTAATCTAATATTGTATAATAAATGTCAGAACCACCAACTATAACAGTTGCGAGAG
Organism: Megalonaias nervosa; assembly: GCA_016617855.1. NCBI lineage: Eukaryota > Metazoa > Mollusca > Bivalvia > Unionida > Unionidae > Megalonaias > Megalonaias nervosa. The sequence continues at coordinate 124,904 of JAECUM010092976.1, read as the reverse complement.
AATTTTACGATAATATTTTAACCTCAACAAAGATGTTTCTACACCAAATGTTAATGATAATAAATCACGAGCGGCAAACATAATACAAAATTTGAAACGTCTTGACGTTGAATCATTAAACGTTCAATTATCAGAAAGAATGAGTAATTTTACTCGCATTATGTATATGCGAGGACCACAATTAAAAGACGCAATAAAAAACTTTGATATTAAAAGCAGATACTGTTATCCTGATGATTGTCTAAAAGAACAAAAACAAGTTGAAATACTGCTAAAAAAAAATGATGCAAATCCTGGAAACGGACCTTTTGCAGCGACAACATAAATTCGAAAATAAAAGTACTTGTTAACAGTATTCGCAGTTGGAAAAACAAAGTATTGTGTTGTTGAAATATACGTGTTTGCTGTACTATACAATATTGCCCAGTCAATATCAATGTTTGATCCTTCCAAACGCCAATTATAAATTCGCCCAACACTAGAGTTTAATCTGCCGCGCAAATGAAATTGCCAAATAACTGCAACGGGACATTTGATTTTAATCCAAAAGTCTCTGTTTTCTTCGTCAGTTGTCCATTCTTGTCCATAATCAACAGCGAAAGCGTGATGAGGATAATTTTCAGGATAATGTGTTGATGCTCTTACCTCAAACCCAACTCGGTTATCAGATGCCTCAAAAAGTGTTGGAATATACCCAACATTACTTTTGGTTCGTTTTACACCACCAGATAAACTATCAACATACGCTTTGTTTGTTAGATCATTAGGATTAACTGTAACATATGTTGTTGTTATTTTGTTAGTTCTCATATTTATGTTGCCTGACATTGGTCCACGAGATAGTTTTAAATACGGAGCGAATGCTTCTTAACTGAGCATGACTAATAGCATCAGTATCATCAGCTGGTGGTGATTTTATTGAAAGCCAGTTACTTTGAGTTATTGCTCATTATTAGGGTATCAGTCATTGTGTCTCCGGTCTTATTAAGCTTGTTATCGTCAACAGATTTTAGTTGAGCATAACTCACCGCTTGTGTATTATCAATGTTTGTTGGCGGATATGTAGTTTCCAGCCCAATGATTTTCTTACTTGACATGTTAATAATACCCGTAACCGTTCCACCGGTTTTATCAAGCTTGTTGCCATCCACATGCTTCAACTGCAAATAACTTACCACTTGGGTTTGATTTAAGTTTGCTGGTGGGTACGCGGTCTCCAAATTTATATTTTTTCCCTGATATATCCAAGTTACCGTTTAACGTTCCTCCTGTCAATGATAGTTTGTTATTATCGATCGTTTTTAGTTGTGAGTAACTTACCGCTTGGTGGTGGATAATCTACTTCTAAACCAAGCACTCGTTGATTTGATATTCATAAATTACCTGCCATTGTATCAACTGTTTTCTTGACGAACGCTGACGTATCAGTTATTGTTGGTTCATCGGCGGAAATTAATCCTGTGAGTGATGTTCCAAATTTCGTGTAATAACTAATATTATGTAAAATATATAACATAAAATTATATAACAATGACAAAGTCAACGACAAGGTCGTCACCGATATTAAATTTTTATAGTGAACAATTAATTAAGCATAAACACAACAACGAACTTCTAGATTGTCATTATCTTATTGTTGCCGTACACGATCTGGTAAAACAAATCTATTATTGAATCTTTTGCTCAACGATAACCTTAACTACGATCGTGTATACATCTACACAATTAATCCGCAACAGGACAAATATGAGTTATTAAGCGAGTATAACCACAAACTTCGCGATGTTCTTGGCATTGAAAAGATATATTTTTAATCAAGCAACCAGAAGAATTAGTTCCTGTAAATGAACTTCATTCGTCCGAGCATAAAATAATTGTATTTGACGATATTCGGCTAAACAACGGATGAATAAGATTAGATCTTATTTTTCATTGTCGCGCAACAAAAAGTGTAATTCAGTTTATCTTGCGCAGGGGTTCTATAACGTCGACAGGTGTATTAGGCGAAATACGGGATGTTTTATATTATTTCCTGGACTAGATAATGTTGATGCAAGAAATATTGCAAGCAAGCAATGTGGTGACGTAACAAAAGATAAGTTTATTGAATTATATCACAGAGCAACCAAAGTCAAATACAATTTCTTTATATTTGTTAAAACTAGCGCGTAATCCAACTAAGATGTTTCTTTGTTGTATTAATGAGTTTCTCTAGGTGAATTTTATAAAGCGTATCAAAATAACAATGGATTATCATCAAAAAGTTGAATTACTAAAGAAATTTACTGCATCTCAAGCTGCTTTTAAGAAAAAAAGTGGAAGAAGCACGTCGAGGACAACGTGTTGCAGAGGTAGAAACTGCAAAACATTTTAAGCCGGTTACCTAAACGGTACTTGGCAAACAACCGGAAATATCAGCATTATCTCCAGAAGAACTAAGAAAAATACAAGAAAAAGGTTTGTTAGGTTTACTCGGGGAACGATCAAAGGAGGATATTAAAAAATTGTGACCGAACTTGTGAGGCATATTGCTAATACTATTGCACGACAAGCTGAATTTGATAGATTGATGAACAACCCTCTTATGTTTCAATATGATACTGCAAGAATGACTGTTAATCCTGCTAGATTAAGAGCGATGATAGAAAATTTGTCAAAACAAACGCAAGAATTAATTGAAGAACCAAAAAAAAAAAACGTGCTGAGCCAGAACTACCTGAAAGAGAAGTTATGTCAATTGAAAAAACGAAAGAATTTTACTTAAAGCAGGCTAAAACAAGCATACAAGAAGAGGAATATAATGATTTTCCAAAAAATACAACATCAAAGACCTTGATAATATTAGAAAATGGCCAGAACAAGATTATAACGAATTAAAAAAAATACAGGATATCGATACTGATGGGAGACGTTACTAGGATGAAATATATAAAACGGACAAAAGTAAACAAATGTCAGCAATGATTGATCCTATAAAAGTAGGAGTTATTGCCAATTTAATGCATCTAACAGTGGTACGGTACAAAAATAGAAGAAAAAAAAACATGGTAAAGGCTGGAACTTTAAAAGTTGTTTTTTTGATTTTGATAAGACAAGAACTAAAAAACGGAGTGAAGATTTATTAGGAAAAAAAGAATGGAAGAAGAAGAGGAAGAAGAAGATGATGATGAACCAAAAACTGGAACAGGTGTTAAGTCATTTACATCAAACGCTGAAATGGTTGATAGACTTATGTTGTTGATATCATCAAAAGAGGCTGGAAATGAAAGCATGGAAATTGACAACGAGATAATTGATATACTCGATCATTTTCGATTGAGTGGATTATTAATATCAGACGAATACGAAATTTTACATCGCGATCTTATAGCGTAAAATAATCTAACAAAAATAAATATAAGTCACCAACATCAATAACACTACTTCTTCACAAATTACGAGTGACAGCGCAAATTTTACCGTCTACGATAATCCACCAATAATACTAGATCCTGATAGACAAATACGAAATTGGATTAATTTCTGCTACGGTATGGCATTCCATGGCAAATGTAAAAACGGGCGTCAACGACAACTTTGCATGTAATCCTAGCGCGTGGGTGTCAGTTAAAATGCCACAAGAAGCGTATAACGTAACGGATCTTAATAAAACAATAAAAGAACTAATAACAAAAAATGGAAGCGGCGGCAACGCCGCTGCAGACAATTTCGAGTTAACTCCGAACTATAATACGCAACGAGCTAGAATCACGTTAAAAATAATTTGATAATTGACTTTTCACTGGTGACTAGTATTGCGTCGTTGCTAGGATTTAAAAACCAACAATACGGCAGTGTTGCAGAACAAAGTATATCGTATGATGGAGATTTACTTGTTAACATTACAGAAGTAAATACAATCTGTTAAGTATATGTAATTAAATTACTTGTGTATTAGTTTTAATATTCTTTTTATTTTATTTTTTGTTTTATTACATTTTATTGTAATGATTATTGGAAGGAATCGAAATTCTTTTTCAGTAATTCGATATTTTCTTTTAGTAAATGTTGTTTATTTAAGACGTAAAACGTGTTACATGAGAATTATTTTTAGTTAACCTAGTTCGTCTTGGGTTGGGAAGTTGTAAACAGGCAGTTAAAATGATTGCTCAGTATCAAGGCCATACTTTCCTTGCGTGATCACCATGTGTAAACAACGTTTTTTTGTTATTGGTTCTTAAGTGGGGCTACACTGGTGTACGTGATAGATTTCTTGTAGTAAGAGACCACATGACCCATCTCGCGAGACTTGAAATAATGTTTTTGGGGTTTAAATACGCATTCTTAATATTCTTCTGTCAGAGTCGTTTTAACATCTTGAAAGAACAAGGTGTTTTTTTTATTTGTTGCCAGATTGTTTGTTTTTCATCTGTTTTTTGGATTTAATAATTTATTCTCCTGGAAACTCAACAAGTTGACTTTCTTATTAAAAAAATTCTGAAAGATATTCATGGAAATTTATTCTGGAATTATTCGGAAACAAAAACTGTGCTTCAATTGAGGAATTGTTGATATTTGTACATGGACCACATCTGACGTCATCGCCTTCCATATTTGTATGTTGTCGAGATTCGAACCTGGATTCTAATAGAACTATTTAGTGATAGGACTTGTGTTTTTCATTCTTAGGATCAAATTTTGGATTATATTCACAAACCGTAAGAACTATTTATTAATTTTTACATTGTTTTCTAGGGAAATAAATTATTTTGCTAAAATATACAAAACTTGTTCACTTCACTCTTTTCTTCTATTACATTTGTACGAGCTTACACGTAACAAATCTTAATCAATTGCTCTATTGCAACAGGATCTTATTCTACTAGAATTTTTGCTATATTATTGTTAGATAAAATTTATTTATTATTGTTTGTTAAGATTTATTAGATAACCTTATCAAGTTCAGCTTTACTATCGCTAACACATTCTACTTGATACTGATACGCTGATGATATTAGTTTCCGTATGTATTAATTCTCATTGGCAAGATGCCAGTCAACATGTTGTCAATGATTCGGAATTCTAATATTAAATTGTCCATGTCATATTTAACCCCGCACAAGTAATTTGAACAAGCAACTTTTTATAAGTAACATTTGCAGTTTACATGCGCCTTTTTTTGGGTCTCAGATCGAGGTTCTATTTTCTTTCATGCTGTTGTAAGAGAAACGCCAACTCCGGATATTATAAGAAGGAACGGATTTAATGATGCTCCACTGGTGATAATACCAGATCCTGATAACAGCAAAGAAATATATATCACACGTAAGATTCTGCATAATATTTATAGCAACGTTTTACACAACAATGTTTCTTGTGATAATATTTATAATATTGCATTAGTGCATCAAATTAAGTTTTTGGAATATCCTCCGAAACATAACTGGAGTCTATGATTTGCTTTTTCATTTTATGTTTTTATGATAGAGTAAAAGTTGCAGTTCCAACAACTGTATCAAGTAAGTGACCAAATATGTCGTTTTTAGTATCTGCCAGAACATTTCTGTACTTGTCATCTACATCAGAAGCAGTATCCTTACACTTTTCATCTGTTAATACTTCGCTTTTTCTCACCCACTTGTATAAATTAAATTCAGATTTTACAGATGTTACATCATTGACAAGATCTGCACAATCTTTTTCGGTTTATCAATAAATCCCGTTCCTAAACTTACTTCGTCCAGGCTAAGATTTTCAAGTGTGAGATGTTTTCTATAATTACATATACCGTAACAAATTTTTTTAGCATTACTCGCTTGACGCTATTTTTTTGAGATAGTGATACCTAATGGAACACCAAGTTTTTCTCGTAATGTCACAAATTCTTTTGTATGTTTTTATTTTCGATTTCACCGTAATAATTTCTTATTGACAAGTTTCTAGAATTCCTGATTGTTGGTAATTGAATATCATATGGAATATCATAATATGTTTTAATCACGTCATGAACTTTTAGGTCGTCGATTTCATCAAAAAAGATTTTGTTCTCAGTTTCATCGTAATCTTCAATAAAAGAATCAAGTTCCTCAGTTACTTTTAGTGATTTGTTGACAATAACTGGATCAAAAGTAACGTAATCGTTATCATACAGAAGCGGTAATAGCGTATTAGCATATGCTCTAAACATTCGTTCAGCATCTGCTCTATCATCTACAACTTCCAGCAGCGGTTTTTTTTTTTTTTTTCAAATCAGGATAATCCATACCAAATTCAAGAAATCTCTGATGTTTATTAAATTTTTCGTTAAGATTCTGATTTTTTCAAATAATGTATTTTTTTTATTATTTGCCAAATCATTAGGTTCTCTATATACTTGTTTCATTCAATTTTCTTCAGGTTTTTTTCCACCATGCGCTCGCGCTTTTATCAGATTCGAGCCAATGATTAAATCTGTGGTTTCTTTGCTGAGCTCGAGCTAAATATTTTTCATTAAATTTTCTATTTTTTCTGTTCTTCGCCACAATCATCACGATGGCAGTATTGGCTAACTGTATAAAATTCTTCGATGGCTTGTCTGAGTTGTGGAGGTCACATTCCAAGTACACGATGAAAATTATCTGTGATCGCTGATAGACCAGTTGTTTTTAGCGGGTCTAAAAACGCAAATAACTTTTTCATCTCATTGATTTCGTTTCTAGCGTCTGCTTCTATTATTTGATATTTATTTAAATTACTAAAATCTGTAACACCTATACATTTCTCATGGTTACAAATATTATCATAAAATTCTTTTGCTAAAGTCACAATTGGTTGGTCTGTAATTATGTCTGACATTATTCTACAATGTCAGATTAAATTTGATCACAATGATCATATCTGATCATCGAGTGTATATATCTGAATCTCGGTCGGACCCAGGTACAGACTATCTGCCGCAACAACGTATATTCGAAAATACTGATATTTGTTTACTGTGTTTACCGTTGGAATTGTAAAGTAAGCTGTTGTACTAACATACGTGTTAGTTGTAGTGTACAAAGCTGTCCAGGTTGCATTATCAGCAGATTCTTCTAGCCGCCAGTTATAAATACGTCCAACGCCAGAATTTAATCGACCTCGCAAATGAAACTGCCAAATAGATACCGGGGGCATTTAATCTTAATCCGAAAGTTAGATGTTTCTCCGTTTGTAGTCCACTCTTGACCACCACCAACAAAACTAAAAAAGAAAAGCATGATTTGGATTATTTCCAGGGTATTGTGTAGAAGCGCTTACAACAAATCCAACTCGATTATCAGACGCTTCAACGAGTGTTGGAATATGTCCGACGTTATTTTTGGTTCGTTTTATACCACCACCCGATACGCTGTAAACATAAAATTTATTTGTTAGATCTGCTGGATTAACTGGAGTATAATTTTATTTGCTATCATATCAATAGGGCCTCATATTACATCTCCAGTTTTCTTTGCATACGTGGCATCAACTGCATTAGATACAGTTGTAATTGCAGATGTTTAACTTTCATCAACATATAATTTATTTGTTAGGTCAGTTGGACTAGCAGGAGCACAAGATGACGTTATTTTATTAACGCCCATATTCAGCGCGCCTGACATTGTGTCGCCGGACAACTTAACAAAATTGTTTTTCACGAATCTGACATTGGTTAACCAATCGTTTTATAACATTGTATTTTTAAGTTGTGTATTATAAATTAACTTGCCGCCCATGTCAATCGAACCTGTCATCGATCCGCAAGCAAATGTAAATTAGGAGTTAGTGCACCTTTCAAATTAACATAACTTACAGCATCAGCATCATTAGCAGGTGGAAAGTTTGTTGAGAATCCAGTTACTTTTGCGTTATTGCTCATTACCAAGGTACCTGTCATTACGTCTCCAGTTTTATTTACCTTAACCTGACAAACAGACATTAGCTGATATAAACTTGCTGCTTGACTTGTATTTTGATTTTCTGGTGGAAAATCTTGTTCTGATCAAATAATCTTTTTTCCCGTTCATGTTCAGTTGCCGGACATTGTACCGCGGGTCGTCGACAATTTGACATCGTCGATGTATTTTCAACTGCAACCAACTTACAGCTTGACTTAGGTTTAACTTTGCAGGTGGATATTCAGTTTCTAAATTTATGATTTCATTTCCAGACATATCAATGTTTTCATACACTGTTCCGCCGGTCGTTGACAATTTGATATCATCAACTGATTTTAGTTGAGCATAACTAACCGCTTTAGTATTGTTTACATTTACTGGCGGATATTTTTGTTTCAAGATCCAGTACTGTTGACCTGACATAAACAAATTGCCGGTCATTATATCTCCAGCTTTCTTAAGATATCCTGATAAATTCGCGCTTCCGTTTGCTGTTGTATCATTAGAAGTTGATCCGTTTAATGTTGTTCCGAATTTTGTGTAGTAACTCATGTTATATTATTGCAGACTGATAAAAAATTTTATAATGTGTATCAATATAAAACAGAATGAGCATCATCAGCTTTGATACCGAACGCTTGATCAAAAACAAGCACAACAACGAACTTCCAGATTGCCATTACCTGATCGTAGGTCGTACAGGATCTAGTAAAACTAATCTGCTAATGAACCTACTGCTTAACAGTAATTTCAACTACGATACACGATTAATCCACAAGACAAATATGAGCTACTAAACGAATATAATAAGAAACTGAAAAACGAATTTGGTGTTGGCGAGGACACGTTTGTTATTGAACAACCAGAAGATCTTGTTCCGGTAAACGAACTTGATTCTGACGAACAGAAAATAATCGTATTCGATGATATTCCGTTAAACAACAGCGAGATGAATAAAATAAAATCTTACTTTTCATTGTCTCGTAATCGTAAATATAATGCGGTATACTTCGCACAGGATTTTTATAACGTTGACAGATTTATTCGACGAAATACCGGTTGCTTTATATTATTTCCAGGACTTGATAATGTTGACGTGCGGAATATAGCTCATGGACAGTGTGGAGATGTATCTAAAGACAAGTTTATCGATCTTTATCACAAGGCAATTAAAGACAAATGCAACTGTTTCTTTTTTGATAAACTTGCACGAGATCCAGCTAAAATGTTCATATGTTGTATTGAGAAATGTTACAGATGAAGGTGAACTTCCGGTATTATATGAGGAAATTAGAGGTGTTATCGCGAATTTAATGCTTGAAACAGCAGAGCAGTATCGAACTGTAAAAATACAATATTAATGGAAATTTAAAACTTTATTTGGAAGATATGATCAAAATCGAAAAAATAAATATGTTTATGAAGAAACTGTTGGTTATGGTGTTAAAATATTTGCATCAATCGCGGAAATGTTTGACAGACTAATGTTGTTGATACATCTAAAGAAACTGGAAATGCGAGTACAGAAATTGACAACGAGATCGTAGATATACTCTATCATCTCGTATCAAACGGCTCACTAATAACAGCAAATATGAGATTTGACATCGCGATCTAAATTAAATTTTATATAACTGTAAAAATAAAAAGATGATATCAACAAGATTGCTACTTGATTCTTCTCAAACAAAATCAGAGAGCGCGAACTTTTCAGTTTCTTATAATTCACCAATCGAACTTGATCCAACGCGACAATACGAAATTGGATTAATTTCTGTGACAGCATGGGATTATATGGCTAATGTCAAAACTGGAATCAATGATGGTTTTACGTTTCAATCTGGTGCTTGGATCTCGTTCAAAATACCACCAGGCGCGTATGACGTCACTGACTTGAATAAAACAATCAAAAAACTTATACAAAGAACGGCGGAGGTGGCTCTGCCACTGGTGACAGTTTTGAGGTTACTCTAACTACAACACGTTACGTTCTGGAATCACGTTAAAAAATAATTTGTTAATTGATTTTTCACCAGCAACTAGCATCGCCTCAGTGTTAGGTTTTAACAATCAACAATTCGATTCTGTTGCTGAACAAACAGTATCCTATGACGGTGATGCTCCTGTAAACATCACACAGGTAAATACAATTTTGATTAAATGCTCTATTGCATCAGGATCTTATTCAGCACGCGGAAGTCGTGGCCAGACAATTTACAGCTTTTCACCAGATGTTCCACCTGGGTCACTGATGCAAGTTAACCCTCGTCAGATAACATATTATCCAATAAATTTAGAAAATCAAATATATTCTATCAACATGCAACTGACAGATCAATCAGGAAAGCAATTTAATCTTAATAACGAAATAGTCACCTACTATTTACACCTACGTTCAGTTAACTAACCACCGATATTTTTGTTAGCTAACAATTTTATGAGACTACTATTGATAGAAAATGAAAAAGGAAACAAAATTTATTGAAGAAAGATCGTAGGAGGATTCTTTGGAAATATAATTTCCAAGATAGTCGAAAATATACTTGGTTTTGCAAATAGAATTGCATCAATTGCCGTAGACGCATCAAAAACATTCGCGACTGGAGCAGCATCTGCCGAAGGTACTGCAGTCGGACAGAATATCGCAGAAAAAAAACGAAGGCAAACCACCAAGAGCGTCTGATATCAAGAAGGTTATTTCCGAGGTTGTACCAACAACAGATACAGAACGTGCAATGTTTTCTAATACTAAGAAGCTGTTATCACCGCGCGGAGAAGAAATTGTCCGGAAATTAGTATATAAATCAAGACCTCCAGTCAGTACTTTATTATTATAAAATTTTATGTGCAGTTACAGATAAAGAATGTCTGTTAAAAATTATCTTGACTTTACTGAAGAATTTGAGGCTGATAATATAGCCACCGAATACGAGTATATCGAATATATTGACGAAAACTCGGGCGATCATAACAAGCCTGATACAAGAACTTTTAACACACGTGACGAAGATATGTTTCTGTTGCCTCATAAAGCAGTACTTGAAGTACGTGGTAGCATCGTTTCTATTCCACCAGCTGCTGCTATACCTGCTGATACAGAAATAACGCTGGTTAATAACGGCTGGAGCTTGTTTAAAAGCGCAAAAATATCAACTTGCTAATTAGACTGTTGAAGATATTTCTATGTATCTTTCAGCTGCAAGCAATATACTTAACCTAGTTTCGTTTAGTGATGATTATTCAAGATCAGTCGCTACAAATATGCTGTGGTTTAAAGATACAGGAGAAGGATGTGCAGTATCAAAATAATTTCGAACTGGTGATGGTGTACCTGCTGCTGATAATAATAATCGTATTGGAACTGCAGCTGCTGCTGATGTCGCTGGAATTGGTGCTCAATACGAACAGCCGCAGCAAACTTGAGACAAGTTACAATGATGGTTATGCTAGGAGAAAAGCTCTAACAAATGATGGAAGGCAGGTAACAAACATATTGCCGTTAAATTCTATATTTGGATTTTGTCGTGATTACAACAATGTATTTCGTGGAATCAAAGACACTTATTCTTGAGCAAGCTGATCAAAATAATTCGAATGTTCCGTTGATAAGCAAATCAATCGAACTCGAAACTATGTTGACCTCGTACATAAAAAAGATATATTTGATGCAAAATAAAATTTATCCACATGCAATTCCAGATGCAACAGATTATATATGGAGAATAACAGCCACGCATAGCAAACAGTTACCGAGAAACGTGTTTACTGTCTTTCAACAACAAGTGAGACAAAATAATCAGGATCAAAACAATTTTGTATTTGATATACCTGATGTTCGGCGAATATTTGTTAGAATAAATTCGAAGCAGTATCCAGAGCGAGCGATTGAATGCAATTTTAATGATAATAACAATAAAAATGTATCTCGAGCATATATGTATTTGATAGAAGCGATGCATAAATATCAAGACGTTGATAGCGGGTCTCAAATATCAATCGAAGAATTTAGAAGACTTTATCCGATATTTTACTTTGATCTATCAAATCATTCCGAACGAGTTATAGGATATGGAGCAGAAATTGAAGTTACATGGACGCTAGGCGCAGCTCCTGGTGTGCCTTACAATGCATTTGCGCTTGTTTTCAGCGACAGATGTTTAACGATTGATGCTACCAAAGGTAGGATGACCGTACAAGTGTAAGCGAAATAATATCTAAGTAATATCCAAAGAAAATGAAATACATCACGAAAGAAATATATTTAACTCGAGGACAAATCAGAAAGTTGTCTACCGCTGTTGCCAAGCAACGTGCGGTTTCTCTTAAAATAAATCCAAGCTCGACAACCGGGACATCAATGAAGTTAATGTTAACACAACAACAAAAAACAAAAATGTCAAAGGGTAAACCATTTGTACTTAATCTAAGCAACGCTCAAATAATAACATTGACGCGACATGGCGGATTTCTAGGTCCAGCACTTGCAACATTGGCAAGAACTATAGTACCAAAACTGTTACCTGTACTTGGAACATTAGGACTAGCAGCAGCATCTGGTGCAATATCCGGAGCAACAAAAGGTGGTATCGGGAGACAGTATAAAACAAATAATGTAACGCTTTTATGTGACTATTACAAATAAAAAATGCCAAACACAAAAAGGACCACAATGCCAAAGGCGTCGAAGAAATATCCGGCGAGAAAATCGCCAGCGAAAAAAAAAAAAATGAAAGCAATGACATCACGCAGATCAATGCAGCAAGGCTTATTTATCGGTCCGCTTCTGGCAGGAATAGCGGGAAGTCTACTTCCAAATCTGCTGAGAACTGGACGGAGCTCAGGGACGCGGATTGATGTTACCAGGAACCAGACGATAAAATCGTCCGCACACGCGTTAAATAACTTTGAAATATTTGATAAATTAAAATCTGTAAAAGGATTTTAAAGATGGATCTGGAACACACTGGGTTGCGGTTTACAGCAACAACTACTTTGATTCATTTGGACTTTCTCCAAGTGATGTCATCAAACAGATTATAAAACGAAAATATAAAAAAATAAATTATTCCTCTAATCAAGTACACTCTTTAGGAACTGCAGTATGTGGATATTATTGTATTATTTTATCGAGCAAATATCCAGCAGCAGAGTTGCCGCCGCAGATTTTCTTAAGTTTATTTTACAGTTTGATCGGCGTCCAAGCGCTGACAACGACAAGCTTACAGTTGTATCTAGCAGTCAAATAAAAAATGACAACGTATTGCCTCAAGTGCAGGACAATAACAGAAAATACAAATGAAACAAAAGAAACAACTAAAAATAATAGGACTACACTAAAAAGTATTGGTGCGGTATGTGGTAGAAAGAAAAGTATGTTTTTGAAACAAACAGGTGCAGGTTTGGACATAATTCCGCTGACTTTGTCAGGCAATGATAAACTGATTTTGGTAAATGATTAATTTTAGTCAACGACGAAGTATAAGAATGATAGCACAAAGTGCGACATGTAAATGTGAATGTGATCGAGATCTTTGTTTAGAACAAATTTTTACTTACTGCAGAAAATTTAACACACGTGAAGATATTGGTAACGGCATTGACATACATAAACTTATTGGCAAGTTACCAAAACCAAAAGGCGGCAGGACCTTGCCTATACATAGGACCGTATAATCCGCTAAATGAACAGTTAGACGAGAACGATAATCCATTACCTGGACAAGAATCTTGCAATTCCATTGACGCAGTAGCAATGAGACATGATATTTATTATCGCCATAACGAGAATGACAAGGCAGGTTGTGACAAGGTCATGTTAGATGAACTTGATCAAATGCAACCTATCGGTGTGTGAGAACCCGTACGAAATCTAGTACAAGGATTGATTGGAGCTAAATTGAAGCTAGGACTCGGAGAGTCCCTACTTGGAAAGACAGGACTTGGAGGACTGCATGACGATCAAACGCTTGCTCAGGAACTTCACAGACTTAAAAAAAAAAGGTTTACGAGGCGTAAGGTTGCCGCAAATTCCGTTGATGACATTTGGGCGATAGATTTAGTAGATATGTATAATCTAACACAATACACCGATAACAAGAGATACTTGTTTAATGTGATTGATGTTTTTAGCAAATACGCGTTTAGTATTCCAGTTGCTGATAAAACAGGTACGTCGATGACTAATGCGTTAAGCGAGATCGTCGTGAGCAGCGAGAGACGACCAAATAAGATTTGGACAGATCACGGTCTAGAATTTTTTAACAAAAAGTTTGAAAAATTTCTCCAGCAAAACAATATCGAAAAATATGTTACCGGAAACGAAAGAAAAAGCGTCATCATAGAATAGTTTAACCGTACGCTAAGCGAAAAGATCCACAAACATCTGACAATCAAAAATTCTGACACATACATTAACAATTTACGAAAGATTGTATTGGATTACAATAACAAGAGACATAGCACAATAAAAATGTCACCGAATGATGCCATTAAAAATCCAATACTAGCAAATGAAAACATGTACCGCCAACACAGTTTAACGTACGCGATAGAGTTCGAATTTCTCTGACAAAGAAAACATTCAAAAAAGGATTTACCAAGAACTGGACCGAAGAAATATTTGTTGTTGATAAAATTCTAACTGACAATTCCAGTTACATATAAACTAAAAGATTTGTTAGGAGAACCAGTAATCGGAAGCTTCTACGAACAGGAGTTACAGAAGACAGATCAAGACATATTTGTTAAAGAACGAGTAATCAGCAAGCGTGGAAAACAAAGTCTAGTTAAGTAGCGTGGATACAGCGATGATTTTAATAGTTGGATTCCAACATCAGGTATCAGATTATAATATTTTGACAAGAAAACTCACTATAAATATTTTCGTATTTCTGAAGAACAGACTTAAATTTTATTGGATTGCACAGCGATATCAGATATTGTTTTCGATCTGATGTTATATTCATCAGATTCAAGATCTTAATAAATATGAAACCAAATTTGATATTTTTTGTTGACCTGGTATAGACAAGTTCCTGAAAGGCTTAAGCATTAGCCAGAACACTTGATGCTCAGCAACAGTAAAATCAAACTTCTTTATTTTTTTGCGAGATGATACTTTACGTCATATCGACCTGTTGACGATCTTCCATAATATTTTTTATTTACAACAGTGTCGTCAAACCACATAGTTGTCAACGATAACTTCATCGTTGATGATTTCATCATCGATATTGTGTGTTAATAAACTCAAATCAAATTCATCATCGACGACAACGTCGTCATTGATAACTGGCATAATATCAGTATCTGGCGAATTATAAATATCTGCCAAACGTTCCATCAGATTCATAATACAAATGTCTTTTATCTAATTAATAAAATAAATGGAAAAATATCATGTAATAGCAAATATTCTCAACAAAGACAAACTCGAGGAAGCAGTCCGTCAAGCTTTTTTCAGTGACTCTGTCGTTGTCAATTTAATTATTGAGCGAGATGGAAAAGACAAAGTGCTTCTGACAGAAGCAGAAAGAAATGAACTACAAGAAAAATCTGTAGTTGCTGTTGTACACGATTGAGAGACAATCATGAATTATTGTTATTCTTGTATTACTAGACAGTAATTAGCACATATCTTAACAGACATATTTAAAGACAATTCTGTTAAATGTTAATTGTGAAGTAACTGATTTTTGTATGCCATCAGCAACGTCTTTAACTGATTTTGGATCAATTTTAAAATATTTTAATGCGGCATAGATTGACCTAGTCTTATTTCTTCGTTTGTTTCTAGGTTTGTTGAAACAACAGGTCTAGCAGATCTAAAATTAAGATCATTTTTTGTTGTGCTTCTTCGATTATTTGCCTTTGTTGTATTAAGATCAAGATTTTCGAGGCGATTATTTGTTCGAATATTATTTCGGTGATCCAACACTAAACCGTTTGGAATTGAGCTATTAAAAGTTTCAAAAACAAATCTATGTGATTGGTAATTAACGCGATCAGTTTGAGATCCTTTGATAGTTACTTGCAAATAACCGCGTTTATTAATATTTCCAATAACTTTCTTTGTTTCCGACATGTCTAATAATTCCCTGATCGTTTGCTTCATACATATTATAACAGAATGTGGTTGAAATCCATCTTGTAAAAATAAATTCGCAATGTTATTATCTATAACTTCGCGATTTACCCGATAAACTCGTTGTCCCTCCGGAATATCTCCGCAAAACAACGTGTAAATAAAATCTTTGATAAATCTTTGTGTATATCCTGTATCTGATTGAGATTTCACTTTTATGTTATAACCCGCTAGTGTTATTTTGCCAAACGGTGATTTAGTGTTAATATTAATCACCGAACCAAGCATGTTGCCTGCATCTCCGCTGTATTGTTGATGCACCTCATAATACTCTTGTTCGTTCACACTTGTCATTAGATCTGTAGTTCGTATTTTTTCTTGCATTATTCTAATAGCATTTCTAATCTCTAATTGTAGTTATTTTGATGATGTAATTAGAAATTGTAAAACCTAATATAATACAATGTTGAAATTCAGTGATATTGCAAAAAAAGCTTAGCAATAAGTATTTCATCGGTTAAAATTGCAACTGCTTTGTTGGATTTGACAACAGCTGAAGATTTGATTATCGACCAGTTCTAACAAACTTGTCATCGACGAATCTGTTTCATCTGTTATAACCAACAATCAAACGTGAACTTGACAAACACAAAGGACTAAAGATCCTGGTACAATATCATATAATATTATCAAAGTTGCATGCAACATTGTGCGATGACATCGAAATTGCCGATTCTTACATCACCACGAAATCCTAACGCGTGTTACTAGGAACTAATCTTGCCGCGCTGTCTGAAGAAATTCATCAGCAAATCCAGAAAAAGATTGAAGAATATTCTGCATCAGGTTCCGGTTGGAAGTTTGAATCTATTTCTGAGATTTTTTCATGCTATGAAATATAATTCGTTACGCGGACGCTCGTACGTTGACCTTCCAACGAAAATCAAAAACAAAGAAATGTTGCATTAATATCAAAAACAGCGACGATAGATGTTTTCACTGGGCTGTACTATCGGCGCTGTATCCTCCTGATAAAGACGCAGATCGAGTTACAAAATATATTCCATATTTTTCAATATTAAATTTAAACTCGATCGATTTTCCCGTTGCTGAAAATCAAATACCAAAGTTCGAATAATCAAACGATATTTCCATAAACGTATTTGGAGTTGATGAGCACGACCAAGTATATCCACGATATATTTCAGCAACTGCATCTCAAAAAACAATTAATTTATTGTTTTATAATAACTATTACGTGTGGAATAAGAACTTAAATGGAGTAGTTGGAAAACAATACAATAAACACAAATCTCAAAAACATTTTTGTTATAGATGATTCCACGGTTGTGTTGACGAGAAAGAATTACAAAAGCATTTACAGTATTTTTCAGACGTACAACGAATAACCATGTTAGAAAAAAGAAAAAATATATTGCAGTTCAGCAACTATAACCATAAAATTAAAGTTTCTTTAGTTATTTACGCTGATTTCTAGCGTCTGCTACAGCCAGTACTTGGCGTTGAAAATAATCCTGATAGACCAAGTACGAGAAAACCCCAGAATCATATTCCATGTGGTGTTGCCTACGAGGTAGTATGTGCGGCTGATTCAAATTTATCAAAAAAGATTAAATTATATCGAGGACCTAATTCAACAGTTTGGTTTCTCAAGCAGCTTATCAGCGAAGTTGATTTTATTTCAAATATTCTTAAAAGATATACGCCAATGAAACAATTAACACAACAACAGTAAGTTGAATTTGAAACAGCAGAAACATGTCATATTTGCGAGTTGCCGTTGAACGATGATCGTGTCAAAGATCACTGCCATTTGATTGGACAGTATCGTGGTGCTGCTCATGATAGCTGCAATTTACATTACAAATCACCAGAATTTATTCCTGTTGTGTTACACAATTTCAACGGATACGATAGTCATAGTATCGTTGAAGCTTTCGGAATTTCAGAAATTCAAGAGCGTCTAAAACTAGATTGCAGAATAAAATGTATTCCAAACAACGTTGAGAAGTATATGCCAGTCACGCTTGGTAAATAGAGATTTATTGATAGTCTCCAGTTTATGGCAGCGAGCCTTGATGAATTAGTACGCAGTTGTGATAAATTCATAATCTAGAAAACATATTTCGGTGATCGGACAGGTTTGCTAAGTTTGACGATAATCAATTACCAGGTCGATCGGCATTTTACTCAGCATTAAAAATGGAGAATATTTCCGATAGCGGATACGAATACGCGAAAATAATTTGGAATACATTTGATTGTAAAACTTTTGGCGATTATCATAATTTGTATTTGATTACTAATGTTTTATTACTCACCGACGTATTTAAAATTTTTAGACAGGTCAGCTATAGCAATTATGGACTAGATCCTTGTTGGTATTATTCTGCGGCTGGATTAAGTTGGGACGCACTTCTAATATTCAGTAAGGTAAAATTAGAGCTGTTAACTGAAGTCGACATGTGTAATTTTATCAAGCGAGGAATCCGTGGAGGAATCAGTGTTATCACGAAAAGTATGCGGCATCTAATAACAAATATATGTCCTGGAATTCTATCAAAATATATTATTTATCTTGGTGTACATAATTTGTATGGTTATGCAATGTCAGACCCAATGCCGTATGTTGGATTTCGGTGGATAACTCCAGATCAATTTCTACGAGAAACTGAAAAACAATACCTGCTGATGTAAGCTATTTCGTTGAAGTTGATTTAGATTACTCAATTGCATTACACGATCTTCATAATTATTAACCATTTTGAGCAGAATCAATGATCATCGACTATAATTTATTTTCAGATAATCAACGAAGTATAGCCGGCAATAAAAAAACATTCAATGGTCAGCAAGCTAGTTCCAAATCTTATGGATAAACGATATTATGTAATTCATTACAAGAACTTGAAGCAGGCAGTAGATGCTGGACTAGTATTGCGTAAAGTTCATCGCGTATTAAAATTTAATCAGTCTCCGTGGATGAAAGGTTACATTAACTCTAATACTACACGAAGAGCAGTGGCTGTTACTGATTTTGAAAGGAATTTCTTTAAAATAATTAATAATTCCGTATTTGGAAAAACTATGGAAAATATTTTTTAAAAAACTGTCAACACTGAAATCGTTAATGATATAAACCGACGAAATAAACTCGTTGCCGACGATGATTTTGTTAGCATGAAAATATTTAATGAAAACCTTGTCGCGGTACAACGACCAAAAACAAATGTAAAACTAAATAAACCAATTTATGTTGGCGCTGCCATACTGGATCTATCGAAATGGTTAATGTATGATTTTCATTACAACTTTGTCAAACGGCAATGGCCTAACGCTAAACTGCTATTAACCCTTTACTGATTCGTCAATGTATAAAATAACGTGTGAAGATATTTATCAGGAAATATACGATAACTGATCGCTGTGTGATCTATCAGATTATCCGCGCGACGGCGGATTTCAGGATAATACCAATAAGAAAGTTGTTGGAAAGTTTAAAGATGAAACAAACTTTATTGTGATATCCTATTTCATTGGCTTGCGAAGTAAAATGTACTGCTTGAAATTAGTACACGAAAAATAAAGAAACGCACAAAAGGAATACCTCGAGGATATGTTAAAAAACAAATGAATTTTGACGATTATTAATATTCACTTGACGGAAATGTTAGTCATGTGCGGACATGGCAATTCGTACAAATTATCACAAACTAGAAACTGATGTGATTGTAAAACGCGGTCAATCAAATTTTGATGACAAACGTTATTGCGAAAATGGAATAGATACTCTAGCACTTGGTCACTACCAATCACGTCAATGGAATATTCTTGACATGCTGTTGTCCGACTAGGTAGTGAAATTTTATCTAAAATATATGAATAATGTTTGAAACTTTGACAGTGACAGATAGAAGCAACAGTAAGATTAAAAATCGTCTACTTGACAATAGACCGTTGACAGTTACAATAAACAATGAAGCTTCTGGAATATATTTTAGTGAATTTGATAAACTCAAACTATTATTGATTAGATCTGCAGACTCAGAGAGTTCTAGTGAATATTTCAGATATCTCGAACAATTAAGATCAGTACTATCAGAGCGGTACAATAACTTCCATGATCCGATCAGTCAACAAAAATAAAATAAAATAACAATAGACCTTGATCGGTCAAGAATATATTCTGCTGATGGTAAATATCCAATTAACAGAATAACTATGAAAGATTTATTCGAATCTCGAAGGCGAGTAAGTGGACAACTAAAACTTCGTATTTGTCATCATGACAATGAAATGTTTATGATACCTTTCGTTGAAACATTAACAATTGGCGAAGAAGTTATCTAACAATAATAAATAAATTTTATCTAACGGTGAAGTATATCGAATGATAACAATTACAGTAGTAAGGTAAAGTGGGCGTTTCTGACGAGTAACCCTATTTTAAGTCCAAACAAGTACATTCGCGATAATTACCATTATCACGATTAAGGATCTCACCTATAAAACCTTTTACCAGGTATTGTCGGTTGGGTGTCCTTAGGGTGGCGATAAATGGCGATTTTGTACTTGTTTGGAGTAAAATTAGGGTTACAGCGCCAGAAACCCCACTATATCTTACTACTAATACAACCCATGAAGTTTTAAAATCCTATCATCATTACTAGTGATTTACAGAGCCTAGAGGTGTACATATTGCCAGATTTAAAGTAATGTGAAATAAAAGATCAAAATAAAATGTGTGTTTTGTGTATAAGCTAACTTGGTTAAAATAAAGTACTTTTTGGCAACGAGAATTAACTGTGAAATTATTAATAATTTTCTAGCAGGTGCGAAGAATATCATAGGAAATTTGTTCCTGTAGTTTGTTTGGAAGCACATGTTTTTAATATTCGTGTGTCAGAGAACATCATCAGAAAATGATTATCTACTCGTTTGAGTTTGGGATTTAGAAAAAAACAACAGACAGTTGTTAAAAGAAAAAAAAAACTTGACTTGCATCAGTTGCTGAAATAGTATTGGTATATCAATTTGCTTTATACCATTCCTACAAAGTGCAGATGTGTCAACAGTCTCTTGTTAAATCACAGAAAATATTATTCCAGTTTTGAATTCAGTGTAAATTCTAATAAATGTCTTTATCCAAGAATTTTGTCAGAGCATTTTGTATTTCCGGAAAATAATCACTTGAAATCAATAATTTGAAGAAAACTCAGCCCAAACTAGTAACAACATAATACAACTTAACGTGTCACGTGTTTTAAGCCCAACTGACAAACCTTTATCAAAAACAACAGTTATACGACTAATTAAGACGCAAAACAGATTCCCGTATGAGGGTCAAAAGCTCATTCTTCTGAGAAAAAAAAAAAAATAGAATTTTGTTACCAATTGGCATATGCTTAATATCATGTAGTCCAGGTATGACCTTGACTCAACTTAATAATTCTTACTCTGAGAAAGAGTTTTAAAAAATTTTAAAAGTTGTTTACCAAAACTGTCACTGATTTTGGAACAAGGTCAGCAACTAGATACAATGTTTCTATTATTAGTTGTTCACATCAATGAAATAAATTTTTTTTTTTAATCATTCACGCCAAACAGAACTGAACTCAATTCTGGACAATGTCAAATCCAGTAAACAATGTTACATTAAAATAGCATGTAATGGAATAAAATTGTTTTTAAAACTAACAAATAATTAAATTAAATATACATAACATCAAATAAATATAAGACGGTGTGAAAATCAAATTTCAGAGGGGTGTGTAAGAGAGTTTACAAAAGTGGCACATTTTTGGAAAAGGGGGTAATTTTTCAAACATCACAGAAAGGGCATACTAGTATATGATGTATTTTTCAGAAAAAGAAAACCAAAAAGCTTCCTCTCATTGAAGCATTTTATATTAAATAAAACAGTAATATATGTAATTAATTAAACATAGCTGAGTTTTAAATAGGACTTTTTATGATCTGGACAATGAGGATAGGAAACTAGAAGGTCAGACGGGAGGTCATTAGAGATAAATATGGTTGAAAGGACCCACTCACACCGTGATGCAAGAACCAAACCCCTGAAAAAAAGACCTCACGATCTACCGGGATACTCGGAAGAGAAAATCACTACAGGTGGGGGCGAAACTCCGCAGGAATGACCATCTTACTCCTGGAGGAAGGTGGGAGTCCACTGGTGCAAACAGATTTAATCTTAATGGTACAGCATACCAGCCTACTTGTACTACTAAGGGGAGTTCGAAGACCCTTGCTTGACCTTTCCGACCGTCTCGTTTAGATAACTATGAGCGAGATGGAGCTCTGGCCTGAGGTTACCTGTAAGACTGTTGAAGTGCGCCAGCTGTAAGATCCCGCAGAAGGGAGTCTGGGTGAGCGCGCTTTTTGGCTTGCTTTGAAGGGTGCTGCTGCCAGGGATCAGTGTTGGTTCCTGAAATCATGTGACACCACGGAAGGTATGAGGAATCCAAAGAGCGTTTCCACCTCAAGGAGTGTATACCTTAAAAAATTCTTGCTCTGGTGCCGGAAGACCTTCGACATCTCCAAGGCGGCATCCCTGCAGAGACGAAGCTCCACAGAGAGGGCCATCAGCATGGAGTGGCACGATGTCTCTGCTTCAGTCTTCAGCAAGCGCTGAAGCGCCGCTTAAAGATAATGATTCCTCCTTAAAGAGGCCACTAAAAGGAAAATGGTGTTCCTATGCAACCGTCATGAGAGTTTTTAAGCTCAAATTTCTCTAAGGTTTTAACCGGGAGGAGAGCACTGGCTATATACGATATCCCCACTTATGACGCTCTCGAGTCAAAGGTCGGAGGTGGAGAGGGTTTAAGGGACAAATCAGGCAAAGACTTGATAACTGGAGGCAGAAAACAACAGCTGAAGCATAGAGTAGGCGATAAACCATCCCCTCTGCTGCCTGGCAAAACTCTTACCCATAGGAAACTTTCTGTTAGCTCTTCTACCATCGCAGTTCGGGAGCAGCAGAAAACCTGGATGAGATGCTGCCCCAGAGAATCTCTCCAGATTTGAGACAATGTTCTTGTCATTAGCACCAGATGACTTGGGACACAAGCCTGGGGAGAAAGATGTGATAAACTTCTTTCGTAGCAATCGAAAATCACAGTCCTCGAACACCTGGCTCGACATTTAAGAAGGAGCTGGGGACCTCAATGGACGGAGAGGTCAGTCAGCCCTAGTTCTTCCGAGAACTCTTTTGAATCCACCATGATGGCAATTATATCATTGTCCTCAACAGGGCCGTCTCTAATGGCATCTATCCAGAGTGGTTACCTTAATTCTCAAGCCGCTTTTTTTGGCTGGGTGGGCGATGGAACTAACCCTGCTGGTGGACCTCCTGCGTGAATGGGATCACTCACAACTACAAGATTGTCTAGGATCCGAATGGTACCAACATCCCTTTTGTTGGTCCAGATCAGACGGGATGGAGCTGGTCTACAGCCTGTCATATCCACCCTAGCTTGAAACCAAGGGAGGATATCCAGGTCCCATGGGGGGAAGGTAAACTCACTTCCAGGAAAGGGGGGGGGTCTCCACATATTCCGTCGGGATTTATAAGGAACATAGGATGGGAGGGGATGCCGATAGAATCCCCCTCATTAATCGGGCAAGTACTACTTGACTCCTGATCCCCCAAGATTAAATAGGAACATAGGAATGAGGGGGTTATCGACTTTACCCCCGTCTCCAGAGTGATAATCAAACCTTGGTTCAAAGCCCGGTGAGAAATCACTGGACAAAGATCGATACTGTGATGAAGATCTAATGGACGAGCCCACATTAGATTTATCCACACAAAACCTGTGCTCTTTCCTCTCGTTCAACGGACACTGACCTTGAGAGGATTCTACTCAGCCATATGCGAGAGGTCGCACGATTCTCTCTAAGATGTTTATCCTCCCAAGGAGGTCGCAGGATGTTCATGCACCACAGCAGCAGCAGTCTTCCCAAACATGGGAAGAGATCCAGACCCCTCCAGGGAAGGGTGTCCGCTGAAAATGAGAAAGTGATGCCCTTTGCTCCCCCCCAACCGTCCGTACAGTGAATTTCAGTTAAGTCCCACACCTGGTCAGTCCAAGACAACAATATATATATATATATTAATTGTTTTTGGCATTTTGTAATGGAAATGAAAATATGGATAATGGATGGATGAATGAAAAAATATTGAAATTGAAAACTGTGAATAGCAACAAAGCACATCTGGACCATTGGTCCAATATCTACACCATGTTTCATAGACATATCTTAGCGAGTTGTTCTCCAGAAATGAAAATGTTTACAGATAGACAGGCTGATGTTCAGACATGGAAATTTCTACATTGCCATTTAACACAAATCAGAGAAGTACAATGGTAATCACTGGTGCATGAAAAATATGTCACTGTAACCTACTTTGCCAAAACAGTTAGTGGTACTCTGTGATAAATCCATGAGTACTGCATGTTGTTATTTCTGGAACAATAAGCTATTCACATCTGCTAGTGTGAAAAGTAGGTGTCTGTGACCCACCTTTGCTAGGGACTAGTAGAACACCCTAGGATCAATCCATCAAGTTCTATGCAACAAATCGAGTGAAATGGAGCTAACTGTAAAAGTGTAACAACGTCTACACCTATGTCATCAGAAAAGCGATATCTAAGTCTCACTTTTTCTCCATAACTAAGACAAAATGAGACAAAACACAGAAGACAATATAACAAACTTTTGTTTATTAAAGTTGTTTATTTACTTGATGATTTTAATTACAGGTGCTGTACATCATACTGCCTACTGACACACCTGACTGATTCTCTACAAATGGTTGTAATGTTTAACTATAGCTCAGTTATATTATTTATCAATCAAAGTATACCCACACATAGAGCCATTAAAGAACCTGGTATAATTGGAAATAGAAGAGAACCCTACTTGCTAACATATAAATGCACTAGCGGTTCAGATACACTGCCTACTTCATGTAGCAAATATTCAAATATTAATGTTGCATACTGACCTTGACCTCTGAGGCCTTACCTTGATTGTGTTGCCTAATGACCTTTAACTATTCAAATGTCTTGTGTTCACACTGTATGGAAAGTATGATAACACACCACAGAAAAATATGGCCATTTAAGACAACTTTACAGAAAAAGCTCATGCTTAATGGGTGAAGGTGACTACAAGGTATGTGACTGTTATGACTCTTGGTGACAACCATTCCTCGTGAGACCTGATGTATGCTGGCAGTTACCTTAGTTTAATCCACCCACAAGTTTTTGGGCATCAATCGATCAGATATATATATATATATATATATATATATATATATATATATATTTATATATATACACACTCACTTATATGTTTAGTCCTATTCCAAACTGCACAGACCCAGATCTGACACTGCAAAATATACTGGCATATCTAGGTCTATGCAATTTATTAGGAGTAATAAGTAGTTAAAGACCTAATCTAAAAGGATATATCTGTGTTTGTGGTTAAGTTTGCCTTGTCCGTGGCAAACACCAGAATCCCAAGGACTGAATTTTCCTATTCTGTACAGACACACACACATTGGAAGTTAATTTTCTCACCAAATTTTAACATGCTACTTTGCATATAGCATGGAAAGTCGATTTTAACAGACAGTAAATGGGGCATCAGTAATTTGTTTTGACTGATATCAGCTGACAATAAAATCAACACCTGACAGGAGCATTCAGGGTCATTCCAAGTTTGTGCTGGTTAAATGCTGCCCTGGGTGAGTGCCATTTTCAGCCCACCCACCCCTCTGAAACAAATACCACAAACTGCATCCCCAAATCCTGGGGACCCATGCAGTCACCCTCCCCTTAAAACAGTCATGAGAATATCAAAGTAGAAACTAACAGCAGTTTGGCATCCTAGCTTTTTCACCCAAGAGGATTTAGTTTGATCAAGGTAGGAGTAAGAAATAAGCAGTGCATTATGTGACTATTGATAGGGACTGATTCTGTTTACATTTGACCTGGCCCTTGAAGCAAGAAAGTACACTATAATTAGTAATATGTAGTTGCAGCATTTACCCTCATATAGTGCAGACTCTACATAATACAGAAAATAGGAATACACTAGCATACATCCCAGCCATTCAATATAGGTGCAATAGTCAAACTACAGTGTGTGCATGTACAAGGGCTAGAAGTCAACTTTTATGTTTTCTGCCCTCCAAACATTTTTCAGTACATGTTTACATGTCCATAGATATGTGTTGCTATGGGAACTAAGTTCTGTCCTGCTCTGGAAATTTCAACAAATGAATAAGGTATGACTGTACAATGAGAAATATTTGCATTATTTATACGTTACTGTGACATTACTGCTGCCCCTGATATGCATTTTTATATATGTCATCATTTTTTGTATATTTCTTGTTCTTTACAAAAATTCCCACTGTGTAATAGCTCTTTTGTTCACAACTGTTCTGTTCACTACTATCTTGTAAAATTAAAGTGCACTTATAACAGCATAGTTTTCAATTACAAAACTCTTACAAGGTTATTAAAACAACCTCACTAACAATTATATGATTCAAATGCATTTTCTAACTCCTACAAACTTTACTGGGTTTACAATATATATAGCCAATTTTGTGACTGGTTTTAGCACTTTGTAACATCTCTGCAAGAGCAAAACGAGCAACAATTAAGTTGCAATCCCCACTTTATCTTTATCCAAGGATCTGAAAATTCCTCAAAGCTAAAGTCTTGACTGTATTTCTCTACACACCTCAATTCTACAAACAACCTGCAGCATATGCATGTTGTGGATGATAAATCCTATATTTATTGATCCTTGGAGATAGAGTTTGCACAAAATACACTGGTTTGTACACTGAAGCCTCAATAGTACTCTCAGCCTTGCAAGCTAACTGTCAATAAACTATACAAAACAGAAATTCCAGTGACCTGTTGACAAATCACCTAGGTGTTAATGTTTGCTTACGTTTTTTTTCTCCACATGCCAAGTTTTGGTCAAATGGCCAATCCTAAGCCCAGTGGGTCACCTGTATGTCGATGTCTAGTCTAATATAACATGCACAATTTTAATGAGATAAGTTTAACAACTCTCCTTTAATTTGCTTAAAATAAATAGATTAAAGTCTTTATGAACTGCTGTGATGTTTTCGTAGAGAAATGTGTCGATTTTATTGAAATAGCTATGCCAATTTGTGGATGGAGCACACTCCACTTTCTTTCCAAGTGATTCTGAGAGGTCCATTATCAGAACTTAATTGGAAACTGAAATTTTGTCCACTTAACTTTCCTGATGACTGATGATTTTAAACATAATAAATAATGTACACTGGGGATTCTTTTATTAGTCAGCATGATCCAAAAGTCTGGATAATTTCATGTTCAGATCTTTTACCATATTATAACTGATTCTCTTAGAGCCAATGCGTCTGCACTAAAACCCCATTTTCTAAATGAATTAGATTTGTCAGTGAGTGCTTACATAATAGCCCCTGCAAGATATGAAGTGTAAATCTATTTAAAATAAGAAAAGATGGAGATGCAACTGTAAAAAGTACTAGCTTGACAAAGATGAACCTAATATGGCACACATATTCTTGTTATGATACTAATACAAATAAAGTTTCATTAAATTATCTCAAAAAGGTTCTGGAGATATTATCCAGACAAGAATGTGATGAATGGACAGACAATTAAAATAACTCTTACAATGCTGCTGCAACTCCATTTTCTTAAAACGTTACATAATGTCAAGTGCTGATACAGAAACATACCAAGATTCATGAAGATATCTCAAAGAGTTCAGAAGAATTTAAATGAAAAAAAGAGTGACAGATGGAGACAAGCTGACTACAATAACCCCACCCCCTGCCTTGTTGACTATATTAAACAGGATTTTTTTGTGTTAATACTCAGGGAATGCAATGTTTGTGGCAGGCACCAATAAATCTTAGAAGATTAGAATCAACAAATGTCTTGTTACAACTGTTATGACAGTTAGTGGGCAAGAATATCATTATATTATTTCATCTGCATTGAAGCAATCAGTAAAAATATGAACCAGATGAAATGGGTCAATGGTTCACAATGCACAAATCAAAGCTGTTTTTCCCCCCCCCCCAAGACTTTTAAATCAGTAATTATAACAAACTGTAATCATGACATGTTAGTTACAATTTTTGTTCAAACAACAAACCCCCTTTCAAGAAAACTTACAGCACATGATATATGTATCTCATGACCTTTTCCATAACAATGGCCCTGACCTTTAATGCAGGGACTATTGTGTGGACACAGGAAGTTTCATCAAAAGTGACAACCTTCAGAAGGAAACAGGCCAATGACTTGCATTATCCTTTTGGTGTGGACTTGACCTTCTGATAGAAGCTATGATGCAAATATGTAAGACCATCAGGGTAAAGTTTCACTAAAATATTTTTATTGGTTCGTAAGATAAAGCCATACATGGACAG
The DNA here is from genome assembly GCA_016617855.1 of Megalonaias nervosa. Lineage (NCBI taxonomy): Eukaryota > Metazoa > Mollusca > Bivalvia > Unionida > Unionidae > Megalonaias > Megalonaias nervosa. The sequence continues at coordinate 96,424 of JAECUM010092976.1, read as the reverse complement.
AAGACACCTATTATTTTTTTTATCCCTGACATTAATTAAGGCTATCACTAAGGTACAAGACATACAGTTCAGTCAGGATATATAACTGGCTGAAGTGTCACTAAAATATTTGTAGTTAAAAGTTTTACTTCAACATGGAGACATGTTAAGCTGCATTTTCCCTTGCCATTACTTTAACTTGATGAAACAGATGTGGCTATTGATATATAAATGGTTAAAGATTCATTAAAATATCTTCTGTGGTTCAAAAGTTATACCCAGACAAGGATACAAGTCAGAGAATTACATTTTTCATTGGTTTGAACTTGGGGCAGGGGTAAGTACATAATTTAGTCATTATATATAATTAGCTAAAATTTCATTAAAATATCTTCAGAGGTTCAAAAGTTATAATCTGGACAAGAATACAAGTTGCGGAATTACACTAAAACTTGCTGTGATCTTGACTTCGAGGCAGGGATTGTGGCTATGGTACACAACACAGCCTTGTCACAATATATATATACTTGGGTAAAGTTTCATGAAAATCTCTCCTATCATTTCAAAGTTATGGATTCTACAATCAAATTTTAATGGACGGACAGGCAAACAATGCCATCATATATTCCATGCAAGACAACTGTATAAAAAAAACCCAGTATCAATGTAAAACATGTGAACTAAACTTGAAATCAAATGATACAGTATTTCTGGTGCTATGACTGCAGCATACCTTTCAGGGAATGAACAATTTATAACATGTTCAGTTGTGGCTTAAAATATGATCTCGGTTAATATGTGACCACAAATAATTTACCAACATTTACCTTTTCTGGCAGAATTTATTCAGTACATTAGGCCACTCCATAATGCACACAATGCAAAAGCCAAAACCCTTTATCAACTAACATATCCTTAATAAAAGATGTCTCAACTAAGAAAAAAGATCAACCAAAATATACAGCTGATAAAGAATGATATTGCTATAAAATACACATATCTACCCATATATAATGTGCAGCCATACCCAAACTGTGTGAACCCAGATCTACCATCACATAAAGTGCCAGCAGATCTGGGTCTACACTGTTCACTTGAAAAGATCAGAATGATCAGCACGGACCCTGATCTGCCAATGCATTCTGTGATAGATCTGGATCTGCATTTTAAATCATGGTTAGAATGATCAGCACAGAATGAACAGCACAGACCCTGATCTGCCAGTATAATGTCATCACAGATTTGGGTCTACATTTGAAATAATGGTTACAAGGAACAGATAGACCCTGTTCTATCACTGTATGATGTGGTCTGTGTTTATGCTGTTTGCAGTTGGGCTGGTATCATACATAAGCAAATACCAAACTGATTTAAAAGCTACTTGAATAATCTTGCACTTCACTGTCTATTACTGTGCATGAAGAGAATTAGCTCATTAACCATTTTATTTCTTGTCTTTTCCCCTCATTTAAAAAAGCATGGATGGACAAGCAAAAGTACATGTACACTGGCTAAAAATGTACCTACTCTGATATACACGTTGTGTAACAACGTTTAAAATCATTCAGGCTGTGATAACAAACTTTACCAAAAATTACAGTTTCATATACAGACATTTCTCTAACAAAATTAGTAAATACCTTTGCTTACTGTGAACCAAAATGATCTATATTCAACGCACATTCATACTAATGCATAAATAATATATAATTCAACAATTTTCTGTACAAACAAGTTTCTTGTACCCAAAAGATCATACAAAAGGCTTAATTTTTAAATGTTAACAGTAGAACAGCAGACATCAGATAGACAGTAAGCATGGCTTATGTGTATGTCTTTGGCTTTCTCTAATACAATAAATAGATCACAATATTACCATAAAGAAACAAAATACAATCAAATTGATTCTGCAATAAAAATGATCAGTGGGTGACAAACTGAAGTTATCTCCCCTTAGACTGAGAAGCAGTGAACTCTCTACAAAGAGACAAAAGTGTAGGTACAGAAATACAAGACTTGGGTAAGTGGATACTTGGGTGAAAGCTATGAACAGGCAACACAACTATAAATATATTTATGGAACATGAATGCCCCACCACAGTGCCTGAAACTTTACCAAGGTGTAATTGATGGACAAAGGTAACACTAAATGCCATTACCACTGTCATGGTGGACATGAAAAGCAGTGGTAGACGGGTACAATACACAACTCAATATACTTGTGAAATTCTGAGGCACTTGGCTTAACATTAGTAGTGCCTGAAGAAATGGATGGTCGATATTTTTGTAATCACAAAACCTTACACCTGACAGAGGGACTAAAACAAGGGTCTATATCTCAAATTCCTTTGCAAAGATTATTCATTTTTTGGGGGGTAACATATTGAGAACTTCATAAAGTACAAAACTACATTAATCCAGATATGCTGAATTAGAAATTACAAGGATTTATTTTGATCTTTATTTTTTGTTTTCTCCACCTAAGAAGAAAATAACAATCATTCCATTAAAGTGTTTAATTTCTCAAGGCAGTGTGAAATCTTAATTTGAGAGTTCAAGCTTAATACCATATTCTGCTGAAAAGCACCTTGATGAATATATGCAAGTCTTTACCCAAGTAAACATAGAAAAGCAATATACAGACTAGTATTCTTTACATAAATACTCCTGATCAACTTCAAATTCCCATTACAGTAAACTCCCAATTTACATGTACTCTACTTTCCCTAGAGTTGCGTTCACACAAATTAATATTAACAGAAAATCAGAAAAAAACACTTAAACCTATCATTTGCCTATATATGTGAACACGGAGCATGGGTTCCCAAGCATGAACTGCTAATTGTTTACGTTTGACAGGGATGAAGATTTGGCTCCCCAAAAGATGGATTGACTGAAGATTGTTTGTTGTCTTTTTTATATTTTTTATTTGCATTTCTGAATTTGTTGGCAACATAATAAAGTACTGGCTGAAAATGGTTTTATTTTGGTACTTTTGTGTCATAAATATGAGGTCTAAAGAAGGCAATCCCTCACTTTTTATTTCCTATGGGAAAAATCACCTCTCGTCATACAAATCTGACATACACAAGTTTTCTCAGAACACATTATACACATAAATCAGTGGTTTACTGTATAGTGACAAGTGAATGAATGAATTCAAAGCAAAATATCACCCTTGGTGTTGTTCTACTTGGCCCATTTAATTCTACTAAATACATGTGTATTGGTGGGAAAATTACATCAGCACATGTATTCCTATAGACCAGGCGATATTTTCGTTTTTGTCTTGAATGACCCACATTACAACCTAAGGATGTAAAGTACCCAAATATTCAGTCAGAGACAAAGATACTTCGTGGGCATAAATTCATGCGCCCTCCTCATTTATTTGCATGCCACAGGTAAACCTACTTGGCAGAATATGGTATGTCTTGAGAAACACGGGCCAAGACTTCAGAAAGCACCAATGTGTGTAAACATCTAAACATGTCTCAAATGAATATCCTTTGCATTACAAACAAATTTATCCATGTTTAATACACATTAACTGCAGCAATGGCACTGCTGATGACATATTATTCAATGTCAGAGCTGTGTCTATGCTGTTACAGTTGGGTGTATATTATTAAGATAAATACAGTATGTATGATAGACAATTTGAAATAAGTTTCCCTCCTGAGATTACAACAAATATTGAAGGCACATTTAAGTCTGTAAGGTATTCAAAACTATGCAAATGATAGTATGTATGATTTGTGGAAGTCCTTTTAAGCATATGTTTTCTTGAAAACAACGATCCCTGTGCCCTGGTCCAAAAAAGGAAAGTCACAAGCACTCATTATTTCTTGCATTAACTATTGTGTAAAAGTTAGGTATACATGTACAACAGAAAAATTCATTCCTTGGATAATATATCATAATTGATAAAGGAACTATTTGTCATATAAAAGGCAACATAAAACCTCTGGTAGGTTTACTTATGTATGTATGAAACAAATGTTTACATGTAAATTAATGAAATTAAAATGTAAATTAAAAGCATTAAGAAAATGGGAACAATCCTAAACAATTTTTTTAGAATCATACAACTTTTTCCTGCTTTACATTATGTAATAAGAAAGGTTACTATAAAAACATGAAGGGGCAAATTTTTGTCATTATCTTGTTGTTTTACACTTAAACCTAAACTGTGCACTTAATTCTTCTCCCAATTTGTTTTAGAGATAAAATGTTAAAATGAAAGGAAAAAAAAAAAAAATGATTATATATAAATACAATTTTATTATATTTTGGATAGGTATATCAGTAATGAGTTAGAAACAAATAATATTTACTTGTGTTTTATGTGTACCTGACTGCAAACAAAGTAGTCCCAATTTTACTATTACAAATACACTTGCAGATCAAGATCTATGCTGCTTGCTCATCTGAACTTAACAATACAATAATCAGAATCCAGGCGTTGAAATCATCAAAGTATTGAGCCCAAAATGCATTATGCAATGACAGATCTGGATCTATACTGTTTGCAGTTGGGTGTAGATTATTCACTGGTAACTACCTTAAACCCAACTTACAAATGTAGCTGGCCTTTCTAGTAAGTACCTGTGCCAACTGCATTTAGTCAACCTAACAGGTACCTGTACTAATTGCATTTGGCCAACCTTGCGGGTATCTGTGACAAATGCATTTCTCCCATCTACCTGGTGTATGTGCCAACATGACTCTACTGAAGCAGTCATTATGTATACTATGACTTTCAACGAGTTTACATGCAATTTTACTTCTTTAAATCATGACATCCTTAGTCTACAAAGCATATATACCTGAGAAATTAAGAAACTAGGAAAAAGAAAAGTAATAAGTGGATACATGACAGATAGTAAAAGGTAGAAATCATATATATTTTTAAAAATATTCAGCTACTTAATAAATCTCAATTTTTCAAATCATCCAGAACTACAAAAATACCTTGTCCTCATAGCGATATGCTCCTTAAAATTTGCAGCAGGCCAGAAATGGGACACTACTCTTTACAACTGTATAAAATGCATCAGACAATATATTTTTAAATTCCTTTTTTTATACAAGTGGATAGAAAATTTGGACATCAATTCATATTCAAATTCAAAGCTTCAAATGTAGTTTATAGCAGGCATGTTAAGTTTTGCAATGCATAAATTTAATTATTACTGACTTCCAGGTGTGATGGGTGTTCCGGAAATAAAGATGACTACCCACTTTTATTTTTATATTTTCCTTCTACAACTACTGGTTATGAAGGCTATATTATCCCCTTCTATACACTGAAAAGATAAATGAGTATTAAACAATATTATATGGAAAATGTAGCTTACTTCTGGACCAAGTAATTTTCCAAAAATCGATAATAACTGAATTACATGTGCAACATGCATGTTAACAAGAAAATTAAAACTTAAAAATATTAAAGGAATGAAAGGAAAATGTGTTAAAAAATGACTTTAAAAACTTCTGTTTGTGCCTGACTGATGAGAATAATTAATATGAATGCAGCTGTGTTATGCACACCCAACTGCCAACAGTGTAGACCCATAATATGCAAGCAGATCTGTGCTGTTCTACCTATAATTAACAAAAATTTGTTTAGTGTAAACCCTGACTAAAAAATGCCTTATGTGGGTCTATGCTATTTCACAGTTGGATGTATTAGATGGGTAAATATAGTATAATGGGAATACCTATATGAAGAGCAGAGCAAATTAAAACCTATCAGCTATCACAAGATAATACAGAAAATTTTAAGAAAGTCGAGCAAACTTTTTAAAATAAAAACAGTACTAGCAACTAAGATAAGGTTTAGCTTAATAAAATTGGAAACCAAAAACATGAGAGCTAGGATTAATATACAGAGTTGTAATGTCTATACCGAGTGTGAATGGGAACAATATATTTCAATGATCCAAGGATTAAAATCGCAGATTAACATACCTATATTTCTATGATTTGCAGCTACTATGGAGATAAATGGGCAGAGATATAAAATAATGGAGCAAAGAATAAAGCTATCTAATATCGAGAACAGACACCAACTTAAGATGAATTTATGTCTGCCTGTCTGTAAACAAGTATATATCTGTGTGCAGATAAAGGGAGTAAAATGCAGGTAGCTACATGCAAAAGTCCATGGTTGACAAAAAAGTACTTATGTTTCTGTATAATATTATTCAATGTTTAAATCAGATATCATATTAAGAATGTATGTAGTAATTTATTCATTCAACAGTTCTCATGCATTATTTTTCTTGTTCACACATAATTACTAACATACTGAAAAATTATTAATAATTCAGAGATTTGCAAGCTGGTGTATTTAAATCTATGGCTATAATGCCTCAATGAGACAACCATAAATACTGTTGATGTGCACAGTCTGCATGGCATTGATATCCCCCTCCCACAGCCTCATCACAAATCATGAATATATATATATGGTGCAGAATTGAAAACATGTTATTTACTTGCTTCTACCTTAAATCAGATCATTTGTGTGAACTGTCAATACAACATTCACAAATGTCTTTTTCTAATGAGGCAAAACTTTGTGTGATATGCTTCAAAATGAGATGCAGTTATCTCCCTTAAGTCATCAGGTCCCCCTTAAGAGTTTCTGTGTATACCTGACATCCAACTAATGAATGTAATGTACAATTTTGAGGCACCAGCTAATTGTGACACCTATGTTTTGGCTCAACTCCATAAAAATCACACAGTTTTCCCATGATGCTGCTGTTGCTGCATAAATGGTACATATCTGTAGCCTATCAGATCCCTCTTGTATCCAACACGATGAGCTCTTGTGAAATAAATCCAAGATGGTTGGTCTACAATTTTTCAGGCTTTTATGACAAATGTGAATCCCACCTTCACTGGTGAGGTAGGGCCAATGCACCACATAATTCATTCCTAAATAGACATGTACATACACAGTAGTCAATACAAAGCAAAATGCATCACGCAGAGAGTCCTTCCACGACAGAGTTCCCACAGCTCATTTCCAGGAGCCGAAGGCGTGGTAGTGACAAATCACAGTAATTCGTATTGACGCAGGTGCATTCTCTGAATAATATCACGACAGTCATTGAACACTCGACGTATGTTCTCCGTGTCTACTGCACAAGTAAAATGTGGATAGCAGTAGTGACGCCCGTCTCCACTAGCTGTACTTATTCGCTGAAAAAGCACAAGAAAAACTTTTATTCATAAAAGTTTATAAATATTAAATATGGATTATCAAAATAAAATAAGAAAACACCTTTTTCTTGAACTTCATATTTATTCAGCTAGAAAGCAAAATACTTTTAACACACTGTGCCTGATCTTGGGTGTGGACATACAGAAGGAAGGACATGCACAAAAATATCTAGGTTCAGATTCCACCAAAGATGCCTTGACAATTACCTTTTGTGAGGAATACATACCTTACCATGAAACATAAGAAAATAAACCTAGCCCTTCGTCCCAAGTCAAAAGAATGAACCCACTTCATTTCTGAGGTTAAGAAACTCTAGGTGCTCAGTTGGTAGTGTTGTACTCGTAATCCAAAGGATGCCTGTTCAATAGCTTCATGGACCAGCCTGGGTTGGCCCTCAGAGTTTCTTTGAGAGGCACACACAGCTCCCATTTATTCAGCATAATACAGCCAGTGTGTTAAAATTACCATAAAAACAATTTTTAGATATTCCCATGCATCCTACCGCTTTCTGCATTCAAAAGAAATGATTCTTAAAAGAAATATAATCTCAGCTTGTTCAATAACACCGATTTAAGTTTTATATTGGACCAACAGAATATATAAAAAGGATGAATCTGCTATATTAAATGCAGCTGCTTAGCAGCCAAAGAACTTTTATTCAACATATCCTAATCAAAAGTTAGTAAATCTTGCTTGGCAGAACTTTGTTCTCATTCCATTCATACCAGGGCTTGGCCCTGCTGTCAAGTGCATTTATTCATATCAAGCCTGGATTCAAGCTGGACCCTAACATCTGGATGAAATTGGCTCTCCAGACAGAATAGGCACATGTAGCAAAAACAGGGTGAAGTGAGTGTAGAAATTTAAAATAGTGATTTTGGACTAATGTTTTTTTAGCTTGCTAAAATGATGATGAAATATTATTAAGAGTTTATAAAAATATTATTTTGTTTCACCAAATTTGTTAAACGTAATATGACCTCAAAAACAGGTTACAGTAAAGAAAAATCAACATTATCCACACTAGCATTCCTCCTTACTGACAAAATATTTGATAAAAAGATTAATTTCATCAGTAATGTACCTGGATATGTCCACGGAGCCATAATTTGCTTCAAATTAGGCAGCAAAATAAAATTTTTTCACTTGTTTTAAAAGATTCCTATTTTTTCAGTGGGAATTCCATAGCTCTACAATGTAAAATCTCCACCATATTTATATGGTGGATAGTGTAATGTCTTACTTCCAGCTCATAGGTGTTGTGTAGCACATTTCTGTCAACCCAGTGGAGAACCAAAGCCCAAATTTTCAATAATATCTCACACTTTCAATGAAAGCCATTAGATAGCTTAGTTTCATTAAATCTGTGCACACTGTATATATGGATAGCCAAGTTTGTGCTAGACATACGGCATTGCACCCCCCACATCATAAATATTTGGATGGATGTCTTACACTGCGGGACTAGAAATTCCATATAGCAACCTCATTTCTGGTATTTATGATCATCAAAATAGCACCAAAATTGATGGTCTAGCAGCTAGGACCAAAAATGTTTGAAAGGTTCACTCCGAAAGCTAGAAAATTTCTAATGCTTTCATGCATTATTATTACCCTAGGTAAATACTAAGGTTCAACAAGGTGCAAAAACATCAACCTTAACCAGTTTCAATCTGCCCAATATTTTGCAAATCATAGCTTCCGGTTCAAGGTGTTTAATAATAAAATCTACCTTTGTTTTGTTCCATGTAACATTCATACTTTGTTGCTGTTACTGTTACTGTTGTAAAAAAAAGACTAAAGAAAATTAAAAAATTTTAAGTCCTAAAGCTATTAAATATTTTACATCACAGAACAATTGTTAATATCATAACTAAACATTACGAATGCAACACATCTATAGAAAACCAGGTTAAAGAGGATGTTTGTCTTGATGTCCTGGAACAGGAACCATCACCTATGTTGATTTTATTCCATGCAGCACTCATTCAAGGAATCCAGCACCAACGACTTTGACCCTTGGACTTATCAATAGAGGGAAGTTAGTTAACATCCTTTTCTAGTGGAACATGTGCAGGTAACCAGCAAATTATGTGACCCAGTCAAAAGAGGTCTGGACAGGGCATAAAGGATAAAGATGTACAGGACATTGACACTTGATGGGCAAATATTCTGATGTCATCAGAATATCCAGGCATGCCAGAAAATATGGTTCATGGCTCGTCTTAGTTGCTGTTAGATGACACTGCAGCAAAGTGGAAAGATATATGTAAAATTGAGCTTGAAACCTTTTTTCTGAAATGATCCCACTTGATTTGCCAGGTGGGCATGCTCAGTGTCATTGAGGGGAAACTCCTAGAAAAGAACCAGCCCTAGATTTACCAAAAACTCTGATGGAAGCTGGCCTATTTGTCACACAACAAGTCCTTTCAGTGAAGTCTGGTATGATGTGGGGATTGAGCAGTCAATCAATGAAGACTGTGGTAAATGTCACCACTTGTGTTCCAAAGAAAAGGCACTTAAGAAGTATTACCGGACTGACCAACTAAAGAGAAAATGCATACTAGTATTCAAGCCCATGTGTGGGATGCAGAGTCACAGGAATCCACAAGGAAGCTAGTTCATCAAGGATACACAAAGAAGACAAGGAAAAGTTGTCAAGACTGAGTGAGAGGATGGTCAATCCATTTGAGACTGAAGCTGGTTTGTCTTCAGACAACAACAAACCTTTATTCAACATCAGTGCATCCACAGTAGCACCACCCGATGTGGCGAAAATTCTGTGTGTAATTTGTAAATAAGGACAGAAGAGGCCTAAAAACTTCATTACAAAGAGAATCTCTGCTACTGAAGTTGACTTCTTTCCACTGACATAAAGGCCAAAGCTGAACGCATTTATCAGCCTCAACACCTGTTTCTTTGACACCATTCAATTTTGATGAAACTTTCTGCACAACAATCAAAAGTGCAACTATATCATGGTTAGAACCAGACAACAGTTTGCCTGAAATACCAAACACAGCTGATCAAAGTCTCCTAGTAATCAGCTACATGATCATCCAAAGGGTATGCACTAATGGAAGTGATTTTGTTCTACATTTGGAGATCTTTCTGAGAAATCACTATGTATGATTCTTTCTCAGATTTCGAACACAATGCGGTGGTAAGAGACAGCTATCCTCATAACCAGTCAATCTAAAGTAGAGAATGAGTAAGAATCCAGTCACAGGATATAATGAAGCCTACAAGAGCTACTCACCTGCCAAACACTTGAAAGACTGAATTTAAAACTTGTTGTGCTATGGAACATAGACTCAGATACTACTGCCACGTGCCAAAATATGTATTCCTGCTAGATATTCAAGAACTCTTCTTTAGATTGGAAATGTACAAAAGAAGTGCTACATCCAAATGCACATTGTTGCTCAAGATCTTGGACTTGATATTTTGTGTTGCCCTCAATCCATGCCTTGCATGGCCATGACTCCAAAAGTGCATTCAGGGTCATAGAAATGCATGGCACAATAAGAAATTTTCTAGCTTTCAGGACTGAACTCAAAATGTAAGGCTGTTTCAAGATACAGCTGCCAGACCAAAATTACAGAACTTAAGTCTTCTTTTTCTGTCTTTCCACATTTCTCTTTGAAAGGAAAACTGACACAAAAGTCAACAATGTACTTTAGTTATAATGCATTATATTCAAACAAAATGAGTGGGGGTAATGTCATGAAATCAATGCAAGGCAAAATGAACTTGACGTTTTGGGCCTGTTTAGATGAAATGATAGAATCCAAGATGACTATTTCACCTGAATCGCCTCTAGTGTGGACCAAGTATTGAGATTCTGCAGCATATGTGTATTGTCAAAAAGCTGAGGAAAGCCTCCACTTCTCCATTTTTATACTGATATATATCTATTCCTTCCATAGTTAGAACAATTTTGCTGCCTAGCAGTTTGGATAGTTGACACTGCATATCAGTAATTGTCGATACACACATATTTTGCTTTGAATTGCTATATGCAGCTTCATGGCCTGCGATATATCTGCCAAGGTGTGCATGGTTTAGTGTGAAATGCTACTTTACTTCTAATAAACCAAATCCTGTGACTTTCTATTTCATGCTTTTTTGGGAATCGAGTTTTAAAAGGTGTTCAGTATTCTAGTTTGTTGTTCTGTGATGGCTTGGCAAATATTCTGCAACAATTAATATCTTTTAAAACAATGAACTTTAATTTAATGTAGAACTAATGGTGCCATATAGTCATGGGATAACTTTATTCCATTAACACCTGCAAGTAACAAACAGAATTTTTATAATACACCTTTAATTTATATTATGTTAGATGAATAAACATAGCATTCTTGGTAGGATTAAAGAATTTCAATTAGATGTTACGATTAATCACAAAAGATCAAATTACTGAGCTTTCAAGACAGTGACAATGACAAATAAAACTGTACATGTGCCTTTGGATCAGTTTCTGATGTGACGTATATGTTCGCATACAAGCAGACTCCAAATGCAAACAACACAGACCCCGATCTGCCATTGCTTAATCTGCCAACAGATCATGGCCTATGTTGCTTGTTCTACTGTTTATTCCTAACAAACTGCACAGACTCGGATCTACTGGCATATTATGTAATGACAGATCTGGGTCAATGCAGTTTGCTGAATATTAAATTAAATTCCTTGTTTTCCAGATTTCCTAGGACCCTGAGTGGTCTAAAGCGCTCACCATTACGGATCACTGCCATCTCACCTCTGTCGGCGTGGGTTTGAGACTTGAATTCAGCCAATGTGGATACATGACAAAGCTTGCCAGTAGCTTCTCGTGGGTCGGTGGTTCTTTCCGGAGTTTTCTTGGGTTCTTCCTCCACCATTAATACTGGCTGCCATGTATAGCCTATCTTGTGCTGCAAAATGGTGTTAAACCCTACAACAACAACCAGATTACCTATTTTCTACATTAAAAACAGCTATTACACTTACCAAAAATTCATCTCTGATGAAATATTTTGCTCTAACCACCTCTGGATCATCTCCTTGCTCTATAACGGCTGCAATTAAACAGAAATTATCAAATACAAGACACACTATAAGTTCTACATTATAACATATAATGCAAGTCTAGTTATGGATCCCATTTCATTAAGTGGTAATAAAAATTAAATGTATTCTGCACTTCATTACAAGGCAACTTCACACTAAGGTGGTACACTCTATGGGTTTAATTGACACTGTTATAATGAGGGAATGTTGAACTGTGAATTTATTTTGTCGTGAGTGTTCATTTTGTGGTTTAGGAAAAATTACATTTTCATGAGTATTTAAATTGATGATTAGGGCAAGGGGTCATATTCTTTACAGTGAAAGATCATTGTTCCTTGGGTCTCTGAATCTGTAGCAACCATGAATACCCCATACAAATAGTTAATTCACAGGAACTTGATGTATTACAAACCAGTTTGCATTTATTTTTGTCATAATACATTTTCATTTAATATTTTTTTCCACAAATGGAATATTAAACATGGCAATGAAATTGAGTAATGCTATGTCAGTAGTCATCTGGTGTGTTGTATCTCTAACTCGTGTACTCTCTACTAGCAAGTCTATTCACTTGTAAAAGCATGCAGCTCTTGGCATGTTATATTACTTAATTTCTTCTCTAAATTATGTTTAATTGGCAAATTCTGTAAAAAAAAAAAATCTATCTCATTATGGCATTGCTTATATTTAACCCATTTCAGATTATTTATATTTAACTAACCAAATGATAAAGTCATGACATCTTAAAAGTAAGGATTTTTTAAAAAATGGACATATTCCTAATAATTTGAGCCTGGCAAAAGAACATGTTGACTTCAAATAATTCATGTCTGCCAAATTTCATGGCAATTCATGAAACACTGTCCAACAAGTTGCAAGAACAGGAATTATCATAATTTATATACTACATTTAATCTAGAAAATGCATCCCTAAAATGCATTTAATCTGGAAAATGTGTAAAATGCTTAAGGAAAACAATGATATGCAGGTCTCATATCAATAGTGTATGCCAAGTTTCAGTGCAATTTTATCAAAAGCGGAGGGGCTAAATTAAATGCACACTCAAGATATATATATATATATATATATATATATATATATATATAATATATATATAATATATATATATATATATATATATATATTATCTACATTAACATTTTAAACAAGAAAAAGGGACATAGCTCTGGAAAATGACAGAAGAGCATGATGAAGAATAAAATGTGCATGTTGATTCCCTGTTAATAATATGTGCCAAGTTTCAAGACTTTCCACAGCAGATGTGAGAGTAGTTTATGCACACAAAATTGCAGGACATATATGTACATACACTAAATATAAAGGACTGGCAGGCAAGAATTTCAGGACACATGCAAGTACATACATTAATTACAATGGACTAGCAGGCTAGCCCAATGCCCTATGCTTCTGCCATATTCATTTCTGGTGCATAGTAATTTCCAAATGCCAGCTTTAACTTCCAGCTTGGCTAAGTTTTAGTACGACACCAGTTTGATGTCAATGAGCAGGGCCTAAGTGTAGATATTACTGAATAGGGGCTGGGTGTAGATGTTACTGAGAAAGACCTGAGTGTAGATATTATTGATCTGGACCTGAATGCAAACATTACTAAACAGGGTCTGAATGTAGATTGTACTGATCAGGACCCAAATGTTGATGTTACTAAGCAGGGTCTAAGTGCAGCTGTTAGAGAACTAGGCCTGAGTGGAGATGTTACTGATCAGTATCTGAATGCAGATGTTACTGAGCAGGGCCTGAGTATAGATGTGCAGATGTTACTGACCAAAACCCAAGTGTAGGTAATAATGAGATCGGCCCCTGAGTGCAGATGTTGTTGAACAAAGCCTGAGCACAGATGTTACTGATGCAACTTCAAAAAGAACCCATACTTCAGTAGGAAAAGTACTATCAAACTCACTAAGATGGCTGTCAAAGCACATATTTCTGGATGTTGGATCAACTCAATCTGTATTTTTCATTTGAACTTCTCAAGTTGAAAAACCTGCTTATTCTGCCATCTTAATTTGAGAGACACAATATTCTAGCCATACTGTCAACAAAAACTGAATAAAAGTGTATTTTTAAGGAAAGGTACAAAATGGACCTGACAACTTGGAGTCTCCTCAAAGAAACTGATGCTCTACTGGGTGAATAAAATTTCCAGAATTCAAGATAGAACCATTTCTTTCTTTTAACTCTTCAGTGTTGAAACCATTGTTGCCAATATTCTTCAGCAATAACAAAATTTAAATTTTTAAATTAGCTGCTGTGGTAACACACTGGATGTCAGCCTGGCACCTTTTTAAGTAAGAGAAGGTGGACTTTATTAACATAGCCATTTTGAATTTCAGATTGGCATTATTTTTTATTCAGGAACAGCTAGACATCATAAGAAATCTTTTTAGTGAATTCCCATGCTGACACAACCATCCATTCAGATGGAGTAAACAATAACAAGATTTTCAAGATGGCTGCCATGACAGCCTTATTGGAGATCATGTCAGAACCATTTTATAAAGCACCAACTTGACATCAAAATAGTTTTTTTTAGTGAAAACCCCATGTCAATCTGATCATACATTCAGGAGGAGTAGGGATAACAAGATTTTCAAAATGACTGCCATGGCCAAAGTATATTAGACACCAGATTAGCACCATTTTCATTTAGGACCAAGTAGACATCATAAGCAGCTGTTTAATGAAAACTCATGGTTGATATCACCATCATTTAGAAGGAGCAGTGATAACAGGATTTCAAGATGACCACTGTGGTAGCCATATTTGACATCTGAGCAGCATTATTTTCGTTTACAACATCCTGTTATCCTAGTTATATATGCACTATTACGAAATCAAGCTTTCAAGTCTATGTCCAGTAGGTACAACAAATATTGCAAGATCTAGTAAGCATCTTAATGAGAGTGCTGTCTAAATATTGTTACCCATGAATGAAAAAAAAATTAAATCTGGTCACAACATTCAGAAAATCTGGAATTCATTTGTTGTGTTTTTAAATTCATGGGGGGGGGGGGACATTTCCAGGGTCAGCATCTTGAAACTTGTGGGTCCAGATATTTGGACTAATGACAGTAATTAAATCTGGATGTGTTTCAGGAGAAAAGCATATTGTTTTTTTAATTAAAATAAAAAAATACAAATAATACATTTCAATAATTTGTTAATATTAGCCTTTAATATATAACATGCAATAAAATAATGCATATTCATTTAATAACACAACACATAATTCAGACATTTAAATAGGTCAATAACAAGTTAAGGTATTAAGTAATTGTGGTTACTTTTTGTTGGCCAATTAGAGTAACATGTCTTGTGTATGCAAAACAACAATTCTTTTCCAATTTGCAAATACTCAAGTTTTTCAAGCTAATCCTATTCATAATTTATATCATCTACTTAGTGTGTTACTTGTTTTTCTATATTTCCTAATTTTATTTAATCACCAAGGTGTGTTATTTCAATACTCATGCTTTTTTGAAATTGATGAATTCTGTATTTTAAAATTATTTTTAAAAACCTGTTTCAAGTTTTGTCAGCAAGTGGGAGAACTCAGATTAACTTATAAATGTAATTCTTTATAGTCCTCATTATGGTTACATCTCTTGCTTTAATTTGCAAACTAGCAAGTATATT
This sequence comes from Megalonaias nervosa, assembly GCA_016617855.1. Taxonomy (NCBI): domain Eukaryota; kingdom Metazoa; phylum Mollusca; class Bivalvia; order Unionida; family Unionidae; genus Megalonaias; species Megalonaias nervosa. The sequence goes on along the minus strand of JAECUM010092976.1, from coordinate 80,477 downwards.
TGTTTTATTGTGGATCAGCATTGCTTGTACAAATTTGAAGAAACTTTATGCCAAGATAATTACTGTCAAATGTGGTCAAATTTTAATGAGTTGATTTATTTTTATAAGTCCAATAAAGTCTTTTCTATTTTTAGCAACAGTGGCCATATCAGATGGCATATTAGCATCATCTGTAAAGTTTAAAAGGTCTTCAAGCCAGGATGCTTTCTGTCAAGATTGGTACAACTATATCCAACAGTTTTTGAGAAAAAGCTATTTAAATGTTTTTATATTTTTGAAAGGTATTCATGTCTGTTTTCTGTCAAGTTTGGTTAAATTCTATTCAACAACTATTGTGAGAGTGTGTGATTTGAATTTTTAATGCAGCTTTGACATTTTTTCAGTCATATCACTATGATGTCTGCAGTGTGGCAGTCTTTAGTGATGTCTAGCACTGGAATATCATATTGCAGACATGTAGCATGATGTCCCACCCAGTCACATTATCCTGACACCTGGCTGAACAGTCCTAACACTAACCTGTTAATGCCAAGTGCCTACTGAGGCAGCTGTTAGTACCATTTTTATAAGTCTTTGGTATGACTCGGCCAAGGTTTGAATCTACGACCTCCTGCATCCAAGGTGGATGCTCTAACCACTTGGCCACCAACTATTGTGAAGTTGTTTAAAGGCTTCTCTATTTTTAGTAGCAGTGGACATATCTGATGGCAAATCAGCATCACTGTTACAAACCTGAAAGGTCTTCATGCTAGGATACTATCTCTTAGGTTTCATCACATTCTAGTCAGTGGTTTTGAAGAAAAAGTAATTTAGTTTTTCTAAAATTATTTTCTTTCTTGTAACTCAGCTTTTCCAGTTTAGCAATGGTGGCTATATCTGAAGGCATATCAGCACCATTAGTAACATTTTCAATGGCCTTCATATCAAGATGCTTAATTTTATCAAATTTTATTAAGCTGTTTTAGAACAAATAGTAATTATTAGTGGATCCATGCCACACAATGCACAACAGACACAGGGCCAAGCATTAAGCTCACTGGCCTAATCACCAGGTGAGCTAAAAATAAAGTCTAAAATGAATATTGTCCCATATCTGATGAAAATTTTACATACATAAACTTACCATCATTTGGTGTTTGGTATCGCTTAAAATCTGGAAAATAATCCTCAATTTTTGACTTTCCAGCTCTCACCTTTTCTGCTAAAAGATCTTGCTTGTTTAAAAATAAGATAATGGAAATTGTTCTTAGCCACCTGAAAAAGAAAATAATTAACTTGATTAATTTCAAGATAACGTGAACAATAAGTTATGTAAAAAACATAATGTGGTCTCAAACATCTAAACTGCCCTCCATATCAACATGGTCTCATGGTCTCAAATGACCAAAAATTAGCCCAAATAAAAAATATGTACATTTTTAAGTATAACACTCGTTCAATAAATCACAAACCTGCTTACAACATGGGATAAGGCATGAATCCTGTTTTTTAAAACTAGAAAATGTCCCAAAATTGAACCTGATCTGTTGAATGTGAAAAAAGTTGTGATTAAAATTGATAAATAAAACCTACATTTATTGTTGAAAATGGTAGATAGAACCTGAAAATTTGAATGAATATTATGAAATTCCCAACTTGTACTAAGTTATATATTTTGTTAAATTTTCTTTCCAGCAAAATTCTTAGAACACTGTAAATAACAATAGTCAACAAATTTTATGAACATAAATGTCATGAACACCTACTTGAGGCTGGAGGCAGCACTATAACAAATAAATACCAATTCAATAAGTTTTATAAACTTAAATTTGTGTTTTAGTTCTATCTTTTAGTTCAGTTTAAGTGTAACCATCATCAATGCAATGTGCCCTCTTGTATTCAAGTGTGAAATATGTCAATCTACTGTAACAGCTATGTACGTGAGCTTTTTTTTGCAAAACCTAATCAAAGTGCCATGTTTAGGTATCTGACTGGCCGAAGTATTTGTTGTATTGCTGCATTGAATTAAAAGCTGACTGCCTTTGTATCATCACATTAAATAGTCTTTTATATCAAATAAAGGGAATGGAAATTCTACCTGCATAAGAGCTAGTGGCTCCGTTTGTTTGTTAGATCAATTCATTTTGATTGATTAATCAAACCGTTCTAAATTTTACTTTGTACAAAATATAATTAATTTACCCAAAATTATCCTATTCATTCACAAATGTGATCAAAGATGGCAAGGAAACCAAGCAAAATGAATAACTGGTGAAATAGAAAGCTATATTTCACAGATATGGTTCATTGTGGAGAAGTGAATTTTCGAGCTTGTATTCCTGAATTGGCACTCAAAGATTTCCATAAGGATGAGAAGAAGTTTGACTTTTGCTTGCAACGAAATCATGGCATCAATATTTTACTAACAGAACAACAAAATAACAAAACAGAGATTAAAGATTGTTTCACGAAGTAAGTGTTAACCTAGGTTTTGTAAATAAGGAATGTTTGGTTGTTAACTGAATCTGGTTCCTTGCTTCTTATGCTAACTATAGCAGAGTAAAATTCATGGAGATTATGAAGTTCCAAACAAGACTAATTAACAACAACAAAAAGCAGTGATGTAATACACAATGTTTTCACATACATGTCAAGGTTATGGAAACCTGGTGGAATAAGATAACAATCTTTCAGAGGTTAGGCATCTTGAAAACAAAAGTAACTTATACAGAACAACTTCATTAGAAAAAAAAAGCACTTTATTAACAATTATTTGAAATGCAATTATAAAATGAGTATTCAGCCATTAAACAGCCCAGTTGCCCACCCATGTGGTTTTCTTCATGTCCAGCAGGGATGCTATCACTTAAGATTTTAGGTCCCTCTGTAACTTGCACTCTCACTTAAAGTACAGTTGATGTTTTGGGATCCCATTGTACACAAGCTATTGTGGGTAAGGTGCAAAATGAAAATACTTATGCAATTGATCAAAGAAACGTACCTTGATTATCCCCCAAAAGAGCTAAATAAAGTGTAACATTGAAAACTGTAAATGATGTAGGCCCAGAGATTTCTGTGGGAGTTTTCAGTTGCTTCAAGTTTTAAAAGCTGCAAGCCAGAGAAGGCATTAGACAGGGATTACACAAATCATTTGAATAATAATGGAGTATTTGAGATTCTTACATTTAAGATATTAAAGTATCAAAGTACTTGTTATCACTGTTAAAATTAAAAACAGTTACACTCAAATGCTAATTTACATTTTCTTTTGAAAAATATCAATCCATTAATGTAACACACTGCCTAATCTTCAAGTGCAGTGTTGAACAGGGGATCATGGGTTTCCTACAAATTTTGTCCCATATCCTCCAAATCATGACCTTGTGTGCTTTCCCCTATGCATGCTTTTCATCAGGAAAAAACAAAATCCAAACATACACCTACAACTTTTTATTAGTGGTTGTCCATTAATGCAAACAAAAGTAATGGCCAAAGTCGTAAATGGTGATAAAAGCTGTAAGATGTTGTATCTGGCAATGGAAAAATTCCAGGTTTGTGGTAGTCAGCAGAGCTGCATTATAAACTGTTTGATGGCCATAGAGTATCATATTTCCAAAATTTAAATCACCCCTATGGCAAGGACGATTTAATTTATTTTCAGGCTAAAATAAAGAAAAAAGAAAAAGAGTTTATGCAAATATACAATCTGTTACTTAATAAATGATTTATTATTCAAAAGACAAGGGCATTGTAATAAATGCTGGCAGATAATGGCTATTTTAAACTTAAATGAGAGCAAGATCCAGAATAGAAAAAATTCATGGTGGAGCTCATTTAGGTTAATCAGATATGCAAAGTTGCTAATGGTTTCATAGGTTGCTTGAACACATGATAAAACTAGTTTTTCTTTCTCCCTTTAGAGGAAGCCACATAAAACCTTAAAGCCCTAGCCTGACCATGGAGTCTGTATTGATCATCTCCAGCACTATGAAGACTTAGAATGGGGATCTCAACAGGAAGTGGATTTAATGATGGTAGTTGAATTCTTGGCCAGAAACCCAGACTGGCAAAAAAGAGAGACAAATCAAACTTACTGCTGAATGTAAACAGCCCTTTTCAACTGACAAAACATGAAACTTGGTCATTCTTCAGGTGGATGCTAAGAAGAGCAGGTAAACAGTGGTAATGGTATGGATCTTGAAGTAAACTGCACTCAAGGGTTCATAAGGGAGTTTTGACAACATCCAATAAAGCACAAAAAGATTCCATCTGGGCATTAGTGAGGGACATTCTGGTCTCTGAAGCTCAAAATACAGAAAAATGAGGGTCTGACCCAGAGGAGTAACTCCTAAAGAGTGCTAGAAAGGGCTACCCTATAGCCCTTAGTAGTGGTCATAGAACATTCCCTTTCCTCAGAGGAAGAGAAGAAAATATGCAACCATGCTCAAATTAGAATAGCTAATATTAATGTTTTTCTTACTGCATCAATTGCAGAAGATTCTCCACCATGCATTGTGATGCCTGGATGTAGACTGCCTTATAGATTGATGAATGTAGTTTGCAACTTTGCTTGAAAACTTGTCACGGCACACTGATTGCATGCGATGAGCCAAGCATGACGGTGGAAAATCTTTGGGCGATTGTTGACAAGTGACCTCTTGTGCTGCTACAGCAGGTCCTACTTTCTGTGGTAATTTCCTGGAATTTCAAGTAGGTCACTCAACCATAAAGTTTCAGGCCACAGGACGAGCTACCAGGTGTAGCTGAGCAGTGGTGATCCTGACCTGGTGGAGGACCTGCTGAATTTGAAAGGTGGGAAGGTATATGCATAGACAATCCCATTTTAGGCTAAAAGCATTCACTGACCTGGCACCTCAGCTCTGGTACTGAAAGGACCTTGAAAGGTGAGCAAGTTGTTCAGTCTTGTAGCAAACAATCTACCAAGTGTCTCCCAAACAGTAGTAAAATGACAGGTGAAGAGACCATTCTGTAAGAACCAAATTACTCCCTCCAAAGAGACTGTCCACCAGGACATTCCTCATGTCTAAAACATGGATTTGGAGAGTGATTTCCTCCAATGCTGCCCATTAGAGAAGGTTTCAGACTTCCACTCGAAGAGAAAAATCATGTATATCTCTCCGATGCCTGGGGAATGCTACTACTGACTTGTCCTAGGTGACCATAATGCAATGATGCCTTCTGAAGATGACATACAGCACTGTCCACATTTCCAGGTTGTTTATATAGGGGTCACTTCCTCCTGGGACCAAAATCCCTAAAGAGATACACTGTATGGATCCATGTGAGCACCCCATCCCAAATCTGATGCACTGGTGTACAGAAAGGAGTGGGGTTCAGAGTGTGAATTGGGACTCCGTAGAGAAACTAGTCTCAATTTATCCACCACTGCAGGTGGTGAAAATCTTAAAGAAATCAGAGCTGATAAAGGATCACTGACTGGTCTCCAATTTGCAAAAGAAGAACTGGACAGGGTACAAGTCTTCCAAGGGGAACTGAGTCCAAAGCAGAGTTTGGAGTAAGAAGGAGAGAGGTGACAATGAGATTTTGACCAGAAGAGCTGTTATGAAGGACAGTTTCATTTGTTTTATTTTTGTGGAGTCTAATGCCATTTTTCAGCAAATGAGAGGCTACACATGGCAGCCAGTACACTAGGTGGAGGAAGAATCTGAACTGACCCCAGAAATAACCAATGACCCACAGAAACCTTCTGGCAAGCTCTCTCACATATATTAGGCTAGCTGAGACTTGAACTCAAGCACATAAAGGCAGAATATTTGAGTGATTTGTAAAGGCAAGTGCCTTAGACTAATTTGGCCATCCTGTCCAGAGGAATTTCCACACATATAGTCTTTAGAAGGACAAGATCCAACATTTCTAGATTTGGGATAAAACTGAGATGGGTCACTGTGGATCATCAAAGGGACATGTACTTCAGAAGAGAAAATCGAAGGATATTGTGCATTAATCAGTCACTAAATGGTGGGGATCCCTAATGAGTTCAAGTGAGCTGCAACTACCCCCATCACCTTGATATAAGATCTGGGAGATTGAGGCAAGGTCAAATGGAAGAATTTAAAATACCTCTTTGTCAAGACAAAACTGGAAGTATTTTCTGTGTGGACGGAAGACTGGGAAGTGAAGGTACAAATCCTGAAGACTGGACTTATGGTGTTCCTAACTGAGATGGTAGATCTTGAAACATATTTTCCCCAAGAGATCTGTTTAAAGGAGACCAGAAATAAAATTTTTCCTTTTATGTATGTAATTCTCTACAAATTTTAATTCAATGTAATGTTTATAAATTCAATATCGTAGGCGGGTAGTGATTATATTGCATGGATGATACCACGATTCTGTAAATTGCCGAGTTTTTCCAAGTTTTGATGAGATGACAGATCACATGGTCCCATGACGCAATACTAGCCAGTCCTCGAATACAAACAGAAACATGGTGAGCGAGACAGACATGAGGAGACCAGATTTGGGTTGCACATTCAAAAGTTGAATCTGCTTCTGAGATAAGCTCATAACTATATCTGTTGAATTGTGTGTTAACAATGTGTTTTTAAGACCTGAAAGCATAAAAGTACAACAGTAAGAAGGTGCTCACATTTCATAGTTTGGAATTTAAAAAAGCAATGTAATTTTAAAATAAATACTTATACATTGTGTGCTGTGCAAAAATGTGATAAGGATTAAGTGATGGTGCCCAATGTAAAAATAAAAAATTTGACCACAATGCAATAAGTTCATTTAAGAAGGATGAGATTCAATCGTATTATATGTAAATGACATATTCATTACCTATCCCCAACACACACACACACACACACAGGACTACTATTTTGAAAATACACATCCAATACTGAAACACTGAGAGATAATACTGAATTCTGGGTGAGGAGACTAGAACAGGAACCGACTTGTGTGTGAAATAATATCCATTACCGGGGAGGTGTAAAACGCATTGAGAACGGTTTTCATTGGTCGTAACCTAAGCATTAGTTTTTCACAAAAAAAACCCACAAATAAATCTGCGAAGCAGAAATCATAAGTAATTAATTTAAACATTACGAAGCTTCCTTCTTATGATTCAATTACAGTGTATTTTACATGCAGGCTACAGTTAGCGTATTGACAGCTCTGATAATATATACATGTCTGGTATAACAGTTGATGTACTGTACTGGTCAGTGCTCAAAGAAATTTTTTTTAGGCACAGGCCCCAGGCTGGTGACTTAAATGAACTCACAAGCCCTGACTGAAATTCCACAAGCCCAGACAGTTCATACCTGTGAACTCAAGAGCCGGGAGAAAAACCTCCCGATTTTGGGGGTATTTCCACACCTACCTCCCGATCTAGTAATATCTCCCGATTTTTTCGCAGAGAACTCCCGAGTATTCCATTATGTCTGTCAATTTTCATTTCTCAGAAAAAACAGAACAAACATACATAAATAGATACAACGTATGCAATCCACTAATACCATTTTCTATTTTATCACTTGTGAATATTGTAGTGATGAAATCAGTGCCGGATTTAGGCATAAGCTAAACATGATACAGCTTAGGGCATCACAGTCTGAAGGGGCCTCTCAAATTTATTTTATACCAAATAGGGCCTCTACAGCTTCCCATAGCTTAGCGCCTCGCTATGTCTAAATCCGGCACTGAACAAATGAATTAATATCACAAGACAGTTCTTTTCTTCAGTAAATAGAATGTTATTTCACGTAAATTTCTGGTTTTTTAAGCCGCTACATAAGTACTATGATAAAAAAAAATTTAAAAAATAAAACTGTCACGAATTAGCTTAAATTCGATGAATAACTGTTAATGCTGCATAATTTTCTCTGCAAACAAAATCGCATCTCCATTTCTGCCAAAGAAACTCGGCCAGTTAACACCTGACATTCCTATACCGTCCGTATATGTAAAGTTTAATTACCATGATTAAATTAAAAGAAGGAATAAAACAAAATATACCATGCACTATATGTGCCTTCACAAAACTAATTCAGAATATTTTTATTCAGTAAACAGTGTTACATGCCTTAAGACTTAAACCTAAGGAAATATGGTGGGACATAAAACGTGGGAAAAACAGTTGCCACATGTATGGTAACTTGTGACGGTAGATTTGAACTGTCAAAATGAAGTCCTAGGCGTCGTAAGTTACAACAAAATAGGGCATCGTTTATTTGCCAATCAATTGCTGGTGCTTACATACACACACTGCTGAACTTGGTTTCTTTGAAGTGTGTCCGAAGGGCAGTCCTTTTCACAAGATAAATACAAGGATAAGGATTAACTGTTAATTAGTCACATTGGCTTTATTGCTTGTGTAGGCCTACTTAAGTCAAAACTTCAGCTATTTTGCAGTTTAGCCACAGCTGACCAGAATCTGAAAAAAGTGGCTTGTCCTGGGGGATAATAAGGTTATCATAGGGAGAAATGTCGTGTCCCATGGGTGCTCGCACATTTGGGCAAGGTGGTGGGGTCAATAGTCGCCTCCCCCCAATTTCTATTGTCAGCCAGCTAATGTGCAACTTTGATTTTATACCTGACCTCTTTTCTTTTAATAGCTGCTATTTAAACTGCCCAAGGGATAGTTTTATATCAGTTCCAATCATTACAGATTACCGTTAATACATACTACATGTAACAGGCATAGACTGAAAGTTGTTTTTTTGTTTGTTATTGTTTTAATAACTTTTTTTTATAATTTTTTTAAGATTACTGAAAATTGTGTTTTCTCAAAACATGACCGTGTCAGAGGTTTAGAATCTTATACTTAGCAAAGCTTCCATTTCATTAAAATCAGATCTCAATTTCACCTAGTAGAGTCGTGATTTGATTTAGATTGTGCCGTGTTATGGAATGTATGTCAACATCTTGAAAATACATTTACTCATTTCCTCAGGTAAACAATTTTTTTTCCATAAGCCCGACGGGCACCTCACTCTGAATACAGGATGGACCCGAACTAAAATTAGAGGGGCCCTGGGTGTCGGGCTATCGAACAATTTTAAGTACTGCTGGTGTAGATAACAGATCTGTGAATTGATTATTGCATTTTTTTTCACTTACTCTGCCTTTTGCCTATTTTCGTAACTCACACATTTAACACTTTTCCCTGGATTTAAAATATCCAACGGTATGTCTGGAACAGCGACAACTTTAAGTCTAGGCCTAGCATTTGCATATCCTAGAGCTGCCATTTTTTCAGGATCCCTCTCGTAACACTCCTTTGAGAAATGTAATGAACACAGAGTGCTGTACGGTGTTGTTTTGAAATCGACTCGCTTGCAATAATGTATCCATACTTTCTTTATGTCTTTATCTTTTGGAAAAGAAAAAGAAATATGTCCACAGCCTTTTCTTACTGTGCCATTACACCTGTAAGCAACGCAAAACGGCATTGTCTTTTACTCTAGGAACTGCCAGTCGGGATGCTGGAGTCACTATTATGACATCACATCATGAAAGTAACTGAATAGGCATGGAAATTTTGCATACAAGGTCACGGAAATTCAGCTCCTTGAAGATATGCCAATATTTAAATATTGGCAATATGGTCACAGATGATACTTCAGAGTAAGGTTTTCTTCTATTGTGCTTTTATTATTATTCTATATTTCCATTGATTTCTGGTCTCCTTTAATGTGCAAAGGTCGATTATAAGCCAAAACATTTAACATTTTTCAACATCAGAAAGATCCGTGAATAGAAAGCCAAAGTATGATTATTGTCCATCCTCTCAACTGTGCCCTTTTCTAAAGGGTGTATATATCTTCCCTGAATCGAGCCAGTTTGAATTGGAAACCAGCAGCTATCTTTTAAGGTGGAAAGGAACCCCCACATTGTCTGTGATGCCTGACTAAACCCTTGAAAAAAGCGCCAGACAAGTTCCCACCTGGAAACTGGGAAGAGGAAAACTCTGCAAGAGAGGGTGAAACTCCCTAGGGCCAACCCTCTACCTCTTGGGGAAGGGGGAGGAGTCTGAAGACTTTCTTCCTTGGCCATTCTGCCCACCTTTTCTAGCAAACAACAGGCAAAAAGGATCTTTAATTTAAGGCTGTGAGGCTTCATCTACTATAAGAACTTGTGAGAAGGTTCCATAGGGCAGTCATATTGGGCACACTTCTAGACCTCTTTCAAAGAGCCTGGAACTGCTCCAGAGACCTGTTTTGTTGATCCCTTAAAACTGGGATGCCCTGGAGAGAATGAGACCTCCTAAGAGCATCTCCACCTCAAGAGATGCAGACCTTAAGTTACTTGTTGTGGTCTAGCACAACCTCTAATGTCTCCAAAGCAGCATTCCTGTGGAGGTGGAGAAGTTCCACAGAAATCACCATTGACATGGAAAGTGCATGATGACATTTTCATTACAGCCTCCAGCAAATAAAGTGTCACTGGAGACAACCATTCCTCCTTGAAGAGATTGAAGGGACACTGGCCCTGAGAGGGCGCTGCTTGTCCCTTGGGAGATGCTAAGGATTGATCCCTCATTAGCAGTGATGGCACTGTAACTAACATCAGGGATCCTCGACTGTTAGGTGATCTCTAAACCATAGAAACTGCAGAAAATTCTAGTCCTATAGAGTCAGTAATCCTCCCCAACATGGGAAGATATCCAAAACCCTCCAGACAATAGAGGCAATCCATTGAAGATGAGGAGGAAGAGGAACCTTTCCTCCTACCTTTGTATGTGGCAACTTTCATCCAAGTCCCAGACCTGGTCAGATCAAAGACAAAAATTAGCATGTCTGCACACCCTGTGCATGCTAAGCAGGCAGATGAGTGTCCCATGTTGTGACCATATTTCCCATCACCCTGCAAAATCATAAAATTTACTCCTAAAAAAATCTGGTACTAAAAAAGAAACAGATTTTCCCTAGCACTGGAACAATAATGTTGGTGTTTCATGGCACAGCAACACAAGTAGGTTATTTAGGCAACTGGAGCAGTGTCTTGTTCAAGGACACATCATGGCAGCCAACCCAGGCTGATCTGATGGTTGGATTTGAACCTGCACCCAGTTAGCCATAAGTCCAGCATGCTAACCAATGAGAGACCACACTGAAGTGGGATACAGTGTAATGAAGCACTGCTTGCTTAACAAGGTGCAACCTCCACCCCCACCCCCAAAAAATTACGAAAAGAACACTGATAACTCTCAAATAAAGCAGGGACCGAGTGGATAAACACTGAATGGATTCAAAAAGGTAGCTGGAAAGCCATAAATATGTTTAAAACTGAAAAAGAAGGCAAATTATGATGACCATTATAGCACACAAATAACCGGTACATCATCAAAAGAAAAAGTGGATGGTACTCTGTATGTTGGCTGTGACTAGGGCGTCAGACTGGGAACATGTTCATTTCATTTCTGGCCCTCCAATACTAACTGGAGGAGTGAACAATTACCACGGATATGGGACTTCAAGTCCTTGAAAAGCAATGTAATAGTAGCAGGTAATATATTACTGCTATAAAACAGAGTAATTATTAATGTGAAATCATATTACAATTGGTTCTGATGCACCAAGAACTACAAAAGAAAAAAAAAATACATTAAGTAGCAATGATACAACAAAATTTGATCAATATGGGATTCATGTTCATACCAGCATTATTATAGGAAAAAAAGTATACAGGTGTTACGTATATGTAATTTAATTACTTGTGTGTTAGTTTTAAGTTCTTTTTATTTTATTTTTCTTTCATTACATGTTATTGTAATGATAACTTTTTTCACTGGATTTTACATTTTTTCCAGAAAATTCAGTTCAGTTCTGTTAAATCTGATAAAAAATGCAGTAGTTTGAAACTTTGTATCTTTTGGTGACCTAAATTTCAGAGCCAGTTTCAGCTCTGTTGCAAACAACTTTTAAAAAAAAAAATTTTATTATTGAATCTTATAGTAAGATTTGTTCAGTACAATCGAATTCGTCCATGGCAGACATGACAGCTGGCATATAATGTTTCTATGTCGCTTGAAAGGAAGTGATCACGTGACCTATCAGGTGATCTGTTCTGCATTTCAGTTAAGGTTAAAATTGATGTATTATAGTGTTTTTTGGTCAGTTGTAAATCATACCTTCGGGCTCAAAGGTATTATTTTGTTGTTGCCAGTTTGAATTGATTTTTGTTTATTTAAAATAATTTATTCTCCCTGGAAAATACTTGTGCTCATTGGAATTCTTGGACAAAGACATTTACTGAAAATTATTTGGAATTCTAAAGCTGGAATATTATTCTTGGTGATTCAACAAATAACTGTTGACACGACAACACAAAGCAGGTTATAGAAGATGTCATCACCTTCCATCTTGGAACTTCATCGGGATTCGAACTTTGATTCACTTAGAACTTTTTAGTGATAGGACTTAATTTTTGGATTTGATTCATAAACCACAAGTCCTTTTTCATATTTTTACCTTGCTTTTCTAGGGAAATAAATTATTTTGTTAAATTTACAAAGCTTGTTGACTTCACTCTTTTGTTTGTTACTTTTGTATGAGCCTAGACACATAACACAGACGATATTTAAAGTGAGGGACCACAGTACCAGAGAACAGTAGACTGTGGGCTACTGTACCTGGCAGCAGTATGATGTGGACCACTACTTGAGAGCAGTACACTGAGGTGTCTTTAGTGACCACTGTACTAGATGGTAAAATACTGAGGGGCTTTAGAGTGATCACTGGACCTGACAGTAAAATAATGAAGGGCTTTACAGTAACGAATGTACCAGACAGCAAAATAATGAGGGGTTTTAGAGTGACCATTATACCTGACAGTAAAATACTGAGGGGCTTTAGAGTGATTAATATACCAGACTGTAAAATACTGAGGGGTTTTAGAGTGACCAAAGTACCAGATGGTAGAATACTGAGGGGCTAATAGACTGCTGTACCAGAGAATAGAATACTTAAGGACTCTAGAGTGACTACTGTACCAGACAGTACAACAGTGAGGGGCTTTAGAGTGACCACTGTACCAGACAGTAGAATAATGACATGCTTAATAGTGAAAGACCCCTGTACCTATGTCTCACTATCAACTATTGCATGCTTGGCAATATGCCTAATCTAACCATAACCAACCCTTTATATAAGGCCAAACATGAACCACAATTAACTAAAACAAAATGCAAATTATTTTGCAATTTTTCAAACATATGGAATGCTTCTTCAACCATCCAAACCTGACCGATCTGAATGGTTGAAAAAGATGGATAATTATTGTTGCAAAGCAGTTAAATCATTCAGTCTTACCGGTTATTCCAAATACTTTTAAAGAGCTCCAAGGATTCTTTAAGCCGGTTTTGACTGGCATCTTCTCGTAACACGAGGTTGTAACTACTGCATGCTGTCACAAAAATGATGGCTGTGACATCATTAAAGCACTGGATCCATTTCCGCCTCTCATCTCTCTGTCCCCCCACATCAAACATGCTGAAAAAAAATATTTTTTGTCATTCTGATTCATGAGTAACTGTCAAACTTGTTGATAATGATAACTTGCATTAGCCTCACCACAGCCCCTTACACTATCTTGATGACAAATATAGTAAACAAAATTTGTCATTAATTTTTGTGAACATAATGTACACCAGAAATAATTGCAATACCAGGCAAAAAACATAAACTGTAAAAAGGTCTCATCATGAGAAAAAAAATCTTTCAACGGAGACTCAAACTCAGATGTGATTGTCACCTAATCCAAAAAAAACCAGGGTTCTTCCTCCAACATATATAACAGCAGCCATGAATAGCCTATCATGTGCTGAAAAATGATCTTAAACCCACAAAACCAAAATCTATGTATCAAATAACATGACTTCAAACTGAACTAAACACCAAACATTAACTAAAGTATTGACGGAGAGACAGAAGGGGCCCCGAGTGGCCGAGTGGTCTAAAGCGCTCACCGTTACGGATCACTGCCATCTCACCTCTGTCTGCGTGGGTTCGAGTCTCAGGCTCGGCTAACGTAGGTACATGAGAAAGCCTGCCAGTAGCTTCTCGTGGGTCGGTGGTTCTTCCCTGGGTTTTCCAGGGTTCTTCCTCCACCATTAATACTGGCCGCCATGTATAGCCTATCTTGTGCTGAAAAATGGCTTAAACCCTACAACAACAACAACAACAACAACAACAACGGAGAGACAGATATCATCAATCCTAAGATAACTGCAGCTTTGCCACCCAGCAAACATTTCAACATTTTATAATGTAATTTATGTATGTCAACTGCTTTTGTGTAATTTCAGGCTGGAAGATAAATGACGAACAGAAGCAAAAAACGCAAAAATCTAGATGGTGCAAACTGCTTCTCTACAGCGAAGGCAAATGAATCAAAGAGAAGATCGCTTATAACAAGAAAACCTGAGCCTCTATTGCAGTGAACCTTGTGACCTCTGACCCAAGATCACAAGGTGAGTGATTGCATTACAGAATGAGCTGTCTTAGCTTCATTGAGCTTCATCCTAAGAAAGAAGATAATCATTTAAGGGTTGTACAAAATAAAAAAGTTCAGCATAATATTTGCTCACTTGCCCTGTTATGCATAATCCCAAAACCCTGCAAACTCATTAAAGCACAAGAAGTAAATCACTGAGATCATCTGATCATTAGGAAGGTCACTGTGAAGATTACTGATCCTACACAAATACAGCCTTTAAATTTCATGACTGTACAAAGATGATTCAAAAAATTAAGCAAAGTGCAAACGTTTAATGTACTGTATTTAATGTATACATATCTGGGACACTGTGTTTGTTGGGACACCATAAATTAACTTTTAAAGTAATTTTTTGTGCAATGTACATTATAGGAAAAATGATTTATTTTCAAGTCCTAAGTTGTGGTTCATCTTTTAAATCAATTGAAAATTATGTCGGAAAATGCACTTAAACTTAAATTTATTTTAAAAATATTAAACTGTGTACTGGAGATAAAACTTTTTAATCCACCATAGCATCATCTCATGAACCCAACCCTTCTCCTGCACACAATGATCCAGCCTTTCAGTGCATAAATATTTTTTAGCTACTTCATGCATGAAAAATTATTATTGAAGGCAACACATCTCCTGAAGCGGAAACTGTAAGGACTAAAGTAAGGTTTTTTCTTTGCACCAGCTGTGCTAATTCTCACATTTTTAACACCCTTATCAACAGTCCATCCAGGAATGAGCCCAAACTACAGTGGAGTATCATCCATGTTATTTAATGATCATATTGTTGGCAAAATCATCTTATTCTCATCTGGCCTCAAGAAGTTCATGGAATGTTTAATTTTCTCCTCCAAATCTTCTGGGAGAAACTGGGCTGTCAATGTCCATGCACAAAGCACTAGATTGTGTTGCTCTAAACACTGTTCCATTGCTTCAATTTCTTTTCAAAATTCCCATAAATACCAGTATGTGTGTGTGTTATTTGGATTTTATTTGGATTTTTAACATAGCTTTAACAATTTTTCAGTCATATCACTATGATATCAGGAGAGTAGCAATTTACAGTGATATCTAGCACTGAGGTATTATACTGCAGACATGTAGCATGATGTCCCACCCAGTCACATTATCCTGACACCAGGCCAACCAGTCCTAACACTAACTTCTTAATGCTGAGTGCCAAGCAAGGCAGCTGTTAGTACCATTTTTATAAGCCTTTGTTATGACTTGGTTGGGGTTCAAACCCGTGACCTCCCGCATAAGAGGTGGATACTCTAACCATTTAGGCCACTAAAGTGGTCCCATATATTCCAGTAAAAAGGAACCAAAGTTGGCTTCTCCATATATAAAAAAGAAAAAAAAAAATCAGCATACTTAAAAGTTAGCTTGCTTTGTAATAAAATAATCTTCGTATTTGTTATCCTGTTGGTAAGTTCAAACAATGAATTTACTGCTCGCTGCCAGTTGTGTTTATTCACCACCGAGGCTACTATCTGCTTGCCATCTGTAATCATAACTGATACAAATGGACATTGATAGTGTACACAGAAATAACTTCAATAATACTCTTTGTAACCCATGCTAGTGAAAAGATTGTCATTTGCACTCATAGAGAATGTATTTTCAAATGATGATTTTAATTTGCAAGATAGTATCATAGTTAACCTAGATGTAGTACAATCTTGGTTATTTTGACACCATGTTATGTGTGAATTGCAGGTGCCTGCAGGAAACTGGTTGATATTTCCGTCTCTCTTTCTTGTTTGCAATTTGTTGAATCCAGTTTTCAGTCTGATAACATATTCAATCCATTGAGTACAACCAACCTTGATTTGTTTCTCAATATTCACATCAATGAACAATGTGTCATCTGGAATCTGACATAATCGATACACACTACAGTACGGATACATGTGCCACATATATGGAATTCATGGATATATATTTTTCTTTAATGCTCATGATGGAAAAAGGAAAAATGATAATACAAGGTTAGTTTCTTTCATTTCATTATCAAATGATCTTTTTGTTTATCTATTTTATTGCAATGTGTAGCGGGTAAGGGTGTGTGCGAATTCAACACAAAATTTATTTCATTTTCTTCAGTCTTGGGACATAAAAACTAGGTGAAAAAAGTTAAACCATATGTTCTGGGACAGGAATAAAATTAATTATTTACTCATGTCCCAATAGATACAGTAAATAAGGTAATCACCAGAATGTGAAAAGTAGGTCACTGTGACCTAATTATACCCATGGTGAGTAGTACCCTCCAAGTCAAATACACTTGTCACGTTTCATGACTGTACATTCATTGGAATCTAATAAACTATGCTAAATGCAAAAACGGGTCATACAATCACTGGAGCATGAAAAGTTGGGGACAGTCACATGGCAAGTATTACCCTCAAAGATGAATAAATTCATAAAACAATTACTGGAGTATGTAAAGTTAGTAATAGTGATGTGGCAAAGATGAATAAACCCATTACAAAATCACTGGACCAAGAAAAGTTGCTAAGGGTGATGTGGAAAGTAGTACCCTCTAAGATGAATACATCTGTAACATAATCGCTGGAGTATGAGAGGTTGGTGACAGTGATGTATCAAGTAGTATCCTCCAAGAGAATAAACACAACACGTTTCATTACTTTACATATAAAATGGTGTATGAAAATTGAGCTAAATGTGAATTCAGTCAAAAATGTGTAAATGTTATAATAATACTGGCCAAGGTAGCGGATCATTAGTGAACCATGGTACAAACAAGCTCATGTTATTACACAATGAATTACAGACCACTTGTGAATCATCATACTCTGTGGTCAGACAGGCTGTTATTTATTATGCCATGAATTACACAAAGCCCTGTTTGTAAGCAGGCACTGGCCCATTTGAATCAGAATAAACAACCACCAACTGACAACAGATCGTAGGTACGAGGGTGGTGCTTTGGGATTCATAAACTAGAATATTCAGGCTTCCCCTTGGGCTCTGAATCTTCCCCAGTGTTCTGGAAAACATTAAATATTTGCAAACTGTGCATAATACTTGTTGATAAATAAGAAAAAGAGTCTTTTCATGCATAATGCATAAGATACAATAATATATGTAATACATTGCTCCCCGTTTAATAGTACTGTTTGTACCGTATGTACCTGCATTCAAATCAATTTGCTGACAGATCAACGTCTATGCTGTTTGCAGTTCAATATGACTTACAGACATTAGCTGAGCAAGTCCGACTCTGACAGCATCAACCAGTGAGTTCAGAGTGACCTAATTATACTGAATCTTCTTAATCAGACCCTTGTCTAACCCTACTGATTTGAATCAAGCAGCAAAGTATGCAGAATATATTGACCTTTGGGTTTTGGATATTTTAGTACAGCTACAGGAGGTGTTGCAAGTTTGACCCATCCCTTTTATTTTGCATATTCATAAACAAATAAACAAGAACGGATATTAAGTCAGTGTCTGCAAACAAAAGTAAATCTTGCATAAGAATTTGTGTGTGTGTGTGTGTGTGTGTGTGTGTGTGTCTTAATAATTCTCTTTATATTATGACAAAATCAGACCATGTTTATGAACATCAGCAAATATTTAAATGAGACAACACACATTATTCACAATAATATGTCTAATGGTGGAAATGCACAAGATCCTTATTGGAATTCTTGGCTATGCCAGCCATTCACACAAACATATGTCCCAGATGTGTCTCCTGATGCATTAGCAGATCAGATCTCTAATGTTTCTTCTATGTATGACTTCATGCAAACAGTGTAGATCCTGATCTGAAGGTGCATTCTGGGATGACAGACCTAGATCTATGTTGTTGCTGCTATGTGAATGTTATGTACATGATAAATACCTGAACTCAGACAAGTAATTTGTAAAAAATATATACATAAAAAAAAAATATTAATTATTATGAGATGTGAAGTGTAGTCATGATCTGGGTTTTCTGATGCTGATGACATAATCTGGCAATTAAGACAGAATTACTAAGATAATATTTTTGTTATATAAAGATTTTTTATAATGTTTCACAGGGGACTGGCATATTTTAAACATTTTAATCGAGAAACATTATATCCAAAGTAACTGTCTATTTTTCAGAATGTTTGTATGTTTATGTACTTGTATATGTCAATAATATAGGACAATGTATGAAGTAGACAATTTATACTGGTATGTTTACTGTCAGAACTTGTAGGTGATGGTACCACAATTTTTAAACAACACACATTTGTATAAACAAATATTATCATGGAAAAAAAAGATCAACGAGCAAGTTTTATCAACCAATGAACGTGCCAACATACATGAAACAGCTGGTGAAGCATAAAATCAATTTTATGAGAAAACATCTTTGTTCAATGACTAGTAAAGTAGTCCTATATTTATCTGGATGGAAACAAACTGTGAATAGTCATCTGCTTTTTTTCAACATTCTAAGAGTTTTTGGATGACACGTTTTTCAATGATGCAAATGCTAATAATGAATATCAGATGTGTCACACTGAGCTTGTCGGTACAGCCTAGTGTGCAATATGCCAACCAGAACCTTGCTAGCTCAAGGTACAATACCTTGTAACGAATCACTGTCATCCTCATCATTTCCTGCAGCAGAAACACTGGCTGCTTCTGGTAATCACTAATATCACAAACAATATCCTCAAATTCTGGTACCACAAACATGAAAATGTCACTATCAGAATTAACCATAATTCAAGAAATCAACATCCTCATTGCCAGACCCAAGAAGGCAGTAGGTGTAATGCATTACACATCACATTAAGGGGACCATCATCATCAGCATCGCTATCACTGGCAATGACATCTGTTTGCTTATTAAACCCTGCCATAACAAAATAGTTTGCAACACAATGTAGGGAAACATCACACCATGCACAATAAATCATACTGATTGCTGACAATACATTTATTTCACTCAATGTTCATGAAGGAACTGCTTCTATTCTTTGTATTATTTATAGCTTTGTGTCTAAAGAGACATTTTATCTTTTTCTGATATGAATTTTCAGCCATTATCACAGCAGTCATAATTCAAAATAAACACATTTTAAGCTGTACTCAATTACTGAACATACAGGTATAGAACAATTGCTAAAGCATATTTCTAAATTATTTAGTGAACGAAGTACAAAACAAAAACATTTATTTCATGCTTCCGTTGTATTGACCCAGCAAGCAATGAATCTAACGTACCAATTATGAACAAGGAATGATGAACTTGGCATTGCAATGACAGCGTTATTTCAACAGTTATTTACCATGGGATTGGGCAAATTGTTGGAACCTGATGATGCAGACAATGTTATTCATTTCCTTTTGCATGTCAAATGAGGCTGCTATGGCATACTTATTCATGCTTGTTCAGTTGTAACTAGGAAACCTTGTGGAAAAATTTGTTGCAGCCTCGTCTGAGAGCATGTTGATAAGGAATTAGAACACAAGAGTATTGTTTACCTACTTCTATGAAAAGAAGGTAAAATTCTGTCGTTTTCTTGAGTAAAAATTGTTATATGTGTATAATAAATGAAGTTATGTCACTTTGATAACTGCTGGCTATTATTACCGCTGATAATTATCAAAACAAAGTTAACAGCTGACAAACACAGTAGTGTTCAGTTAATGGCAGCGAGGCAACCATTCACCTTAAAGTAACAATAGTCCCAACAAAACACTGACATTCTACTAGTCCAAAAGAATTTTGAGGAATTCAAGGTCTGACCATTTCTTCAGTGACTGTCGAGTGTAAAAAAAAACTCATCTCTGATATTCTTCAGTGATAACAAGATTTTTCATAGCAGCTGCTGTGGTACACATACTGAATGTCAGCTCTGCACCATAAACTAGACATCAATAGAAGTCTTTGTGAAAACCCCAGGTCATAATTATCATCCATTCTGAGGAAGTAGTGACAAGAAGGTTTTGAAGTTTGTCATCATGGCAGCCATGTTGAACCATTTTCATTTAAGACTGAAAAAACCATCATAAGGATCATCCATTAAGAGAGAGTAGTGAAAAAAAAAACTTTTAAGACAGTCATCATGAGAGACATATTGGATGCAAAACTGGCTACATTTTCATTTCGGATTAACTAAGTATCATTCAGGATGAAGTCTATTGGTGAAAACCCCATGTTGATATAGTCATCCACTTGGAGAAGAGTAGAGATGACAATATACAAGTTTACATTCAAGAGTAGAAATAACAAGATTTCAAGATGGCTGCTGTAGTGGCCATATTGGCACCATTCTCATTTAAAACCAACTGGTCTACTGGTGAAAATCCCATGTCAATATGACTTTCTGTTCACGAAAAGATGTGATGATTAGTTTTTTAAGATGGCTGCCATGATGACCATATTTGGACATCAGATTGGCAGCATTTCTATTTAGGACAAGCTACATTTCGTAAGATAACTTTAACTGAAAATTCAATGTTCATATGATCATCCATTCTGAAGGATTAGCAATAACAACATTTTCAAGACGTTTGCCATGGTGGCCAAATTAGACATCACATCAGCACCATTTTTATTTAGGATGAACTAGACATCATAAAAAGTATATGCATGAAAACTCATGTTGACAAGACCATCCATTTAGGAGTAGCGATAACAAAAGTTTCAAGATGGCTTATTCAAGATTATTAAATACACTGATATGTGAAGTTTTTTCACATTGATTCCATAACATGTCTGTGATTTTTTAATGAAAATATTAAATAATAAAAAATTTGTTACACCTTTCATACTTTATACACTCACATCTGTGTGATCCCCCTCTAGAAAGGCCAACTTTCTGACAAGACCACTTTCCTGTTGCAGATGGGGTTAACCATATAGAGGGGGACCATTGTAATATGATACTTACTGAAAATTAACTCTATCAACTGTAAACTTTGTTTCAAAGATTCCTGATGTTAAGACTCGACACCTTAGTATATCCTGCAAAAAAAAAATTGCACAATATTACTGAACAGATATAAAACAATGATCCTATTTTTCTTGTAAACATTGTGTCCCAACAGGGTAGACCCAGATATCATATAATACAATGGTGGATGAAGGTCTACACTGCAAAGATTTTCTATTTATGATTTCAAGTCAACAATGTGGTTTAAGGCTGTGTAACTTCTTCCAGGGTACAGACATGATAGTGATTTTTTTGAAGTCACACAGATAATGTTAAATAACTGGATTAAACCTGGCCAGGGGCCATAGGCTGGTGTGACTCTGACCTGTCAATAAATTATGTGATGGCAGATATGGATCTACACTGTTCTCAGTTTAGCCAGCATTGCACCCAAGGATTTGATAGTCTTCATCCTCTAAGCTTGTAATCCAAACATAATGGCCCATTGAGAAACATCATGGGGGAAAAAAATTACCACATGGTATGATGTCAAAGAATCAATTTGGCTAACACCAGTCAGACTGTAACTTGTCTGGTTGATAAAGAATGTCATGTTTGGATTCACTCCTATGATATTTTCCTATTTTTGAGAGGTCCGTGTCGAGCTACAAATTACATTAATAAATTCTGGACAACACAAATGCGCTGTAAATGGCACATTACAGGCCAACCCATGTTTATAAAGTTCTCTATACAGGAACTTGATACATTAAACATAATAAGCAAATTAAATTTACCATTGCCATGACCTCTTGACCTTTAGTTCCTGGATCAATAGGTTTCTTTATAACCTTGACTGCAAACCATCCATAAAGTTTAGTCAAGAAACATGCTCTTAAAATAAAACTAATTCTGCAAAACTCATTTTTCACAGTTGCAATGATATTTTGTCTCCAAGATCAACAGGCCTTTTTCAAACCTTTGTAGTAAACCCCACAAACTTTGGCTAAGGTACATATTTAAGAACTAAATTTAGTAAGCTAAAAACATGATTTTTTTTCCTTCTGTCACAGAGAACTTGACCATCAACCATTTCATCCCAAAACAAATAGGCTTCTTTCATACTCAATATGTAAGTCATCCTCTAACCTTAGTCAAGGTACATGGTTGATAACTAACAAATTTTATGTGGGCCCTTTTAGCCTTTCAATCACTGACCCTGACCTATGAGCTTTAGCCTATCAAATCCAAGTGTAAGCCACTGACAAAGTCTAGTAACTGTAGATGGTAAAAAACTTCTTTTAGTTACAGTGACCTAGACAACTGATCTCTGAAATAAATAGACCTCTTCCATATGATTAGTGCAAGCCATCTACAAAATTTGATAACTGTAGATGGTGGAGAACTCAATTTATGGTGCAGAAACCATTTTTTCTTCTTTCAGTCACCAACTTTAACCTTTTATCTTTTGGTCCAGAAATTGATAAGGTTCTTTCTTATCCCATGTACAACCCATCCACAAATTTAGTACTAAAGATGGTGGACAACCTGAGTTACTGTGCAGGAACAAAACTGGTAAAGATGACATAGATGAACAACATAGTAACATAATTACACTCTGCCTTACAACAGGCATACAGAAACTCGTCCTGTAAATCATCCCTACATTTTGAATCTACTATAGAGATTTTAATTCTAGATGACAATGTAAAGCTTTTGATCAAGGAACATTGTTATTATCATTATTACTACTTTAAGTTTTACAGAATCCTTGTACAGCATTCTGTACCAAAATACTGCATAACATGAATGACTGCAAACTTGATGAAATGTGTTACTTATTTATGGGATGATGTGTGTGTATGTGAGGGAAATAAAAGATCACCAAAACCAATCCAAATGCCTGCTAATGCTCAACTGGGTAGTTTCTATATGTTAGCTTGTCACTACAAATCTACACACATTTTGAAACTGGAGAGGAGAAAGAAAGCTTGGAGCACACAAAGTTGCTGCCATTTATCTTCTTTCAAAGACCATGCTTTTAGGATGATTTTCTCTGTATAAAAAGGAAATATCATTTACACAACCAGCATTGTCTCCTGGATTTGTCCTTCCCATTGGGGACTGGGCTCCAATTCTTTACTTAAAAGCATATTATTGCATCACCCTTACAGTATATGCTCATATCTGGCATTAAATGGGGAGTTCATTAATCTGTGAAGTCAGCATGGATTCCTGTGTTGGTTTTACCAACTCTAGACCCAACCCTATAGTCATAACTTGGAAACCAGTGAGAACCCAACCCAAGCGAGCTGCAGTGACTTAGTGATGAAG
This sequence comes from Megalonaias nervosa, assembly GCA_016617855.1. Lineage (NCBI taxonomy): Eukaryota > Metazoa > Mollusca > Bivalvia > Unionida > Unionidae > Megalonaias > Megalonaias nervosa. The sequence continues at coordinate 56,790 of JAECUM010092976.1, read as the reverse complement.
GCACTGGACTTGTAAACATTTGATCAGCTTCAATCCTCACTAATAATGCTCACAACTGAACTCACTTGAGATCTTTGATGAAACAATATTATAATTATGCCTGAATACAAATCTGCATAGAAAAATGGCCTCTGAAGTATTGACAAGTATGGCCAATCCGACACAATACCACCATGTTAATATCATAGACGCTGCTCATAATCAAGCTCATCTGAGATCTCAATGATACAAGTTTACATATTTGTGGCTTTTTTTTAACCTCTCTGGAATGTTAAATGAATACCAAGTTTACCTATCTGAAATGTGCTGGGGGGGGGGGCGGGACTAATTTCTAATTATGCAATACTTACCCATATTGATTGCATAGCTAGTACTTTTTCACATTGAAAAACCTTGTCCATTTGATGTGAATACATCCTACCATAGTGGAGAATTGTCAATAAAACATGGTCCTTGCATGAACCTCTCATGCCCATGTGCAGAACAGACATCTTTTTCATAGAGGATGATTACAACAGGACATCAGAGCAAGGTGGGAGAGGGCATTCAGCAATAGTGATGGTTAAATACTACATAATTAAAACAAGTTTTACCCACTCTAAAGTATACTTTAATAGCAGCAATTACTTATCCATAATAATATTAAAATCAGATCTCCACTTTTCTACATAAAGAACTGATTGCAACTGCTTACAGGTAATGTTCTAGTGACCTCTGAATTAGCAAATGGAAATGCAGTTTTCAGAAACTTGAAAGGGAATCAAATCATTCTGCACACATTACTGATCTTCAGCCATACTACTCAGTTTCCCAAATGTGAAGGTATAAGACTTCATCTGATTTGCTGATAAAATTAACAATTATGGTAATAACACAGTTCACCAGAACATGACCCCTAAGGAGTTGCTGTCAGATCTTCATGTGGGACAGTGGAGATCTGATTTTAATCAGATTGAACTTACCCATTGCTACTGCTGAATTTGAATTAGGTGTGTTAACTGACCAAAAACAGAAGAAATGGAATATGCCACATGTTGTGCCACAACTATAGATCCCAGAGAAAAAAATTCCTGTGCTCTGTTTTGCTGATGAGTGAAGGTAGAAGGAGGAGAGAGTAGCATGTTATTGCCAAAATGCTGCCTTCATGATGTCCCAAAGAATGATTCAGAATGGCCCATCAGGCAGTGACAGCTCAAACCTCATAGGCTTTTAGTTTCATAAAAACAAGGTTTTTATCAATAAGGGACTGATAAGCCCTTTTGATTGTGGTGACAATCAACTGTGAGATAATGGAAGCCAAAATATCAATGGAGCCATAAAGAAGATGATAAAGATAATTACAACCCTTACTTTTCCTTTAAAAGGCATTAAGATTAATATGTAGTGCCTAACTAAACATAAAAGACTATCTTGATCATACACGGTACAGATTCAACTGGCTGGGAATCTATTGCTAATGGAATTACCAAAGGTAACTCATTTTTGCTAAAATTTGGTTCATAGGGAGTGCATGAATTCATAATTCCCATTAAACTGAATGTATGAATCTTGTAGAGTCTTCTTACAGATACCAAAGTAAGTCAATACAGTCATGAGTGAGAGGTCCTTAAAGGAATCCTCACTCAATGGTTCTTAGGGGCTTTTTAGTTAAAGACCATAAAACACAAGAAATTCCATCTGGGCATAAAAGAATATGAGACAGGTCTCTGGAGCTCAAAATACTTGAGATCAACAAGGTGTGAATCTGTACTGACTGCTGTGCTCTAAGGGAACTTAAATGTTTGGAAATGGCAGCTGTACAACTCTTGATAGTTGATACTGAACATCTTTTGATCTCAAAATGGAACAAACGGAAATCATCAACAGAACTTGCAGTGGGACAGCTTGGATCAATTTGTTTCCTACTGAGATGAGCCAATCTTGAATGTGGAGAAGGTATGGGTGGTTGTGTAGGAGGGAGCCACTGTGTTGCACACAATCTCTCCTATGACCTGGATTGACCTACCAACAGATCAAGAAAACTGCTTAGCCATGATTGTTGGTGCCACTGTGAGGCTATCAGACAGAATTGGGCACTGAAAGTTCAGATATTTTACAGAAGAGAGGCAGCAGTTGGAACAGTGAGAAGTATATGCAAACAGAAGATCCCACTGGAAGCTGAATAGCAGCAGGGAGGTTGAACAGACCACTTGTTAGCAGTCCATTTTTAAAAATAAAGCTTCCTACAAAAATGAAAATACAAGCGTCAATAATGCTAAACCGAGACTTCTAACCGAGTTAGCTCATTTTTGTTTTTTTATCTTTTGACATCTGTATTTTCAAATTTTTATGTGTTCTCATTTACAGACCCGGGACACTCACTGTTGGTCGTCCTCTCCCTGCTGCTGTCTTTCAACCAAATATTTTATCAAGACCCACTCGATATCGCGACTGAGGATCATGTAAATTTATCATGATGAATCCATGAGGAATTGCTTGTGCTTTTGAGAAGTTTCTGAATTTAATCATGTCCATGTCCCCTGAACACCAAATCTGATGGATGTTTCTTAACGTGTGGGTATCAACACCATTAAATACAACCAGAAGATTGCTGTTATCTCTGATCACTTTAGGTATCTGTGTGTATCGCTGAGTAACATATATAATATCTGCTTTTGTGTCTGCCTCGAGAAAATATCTGAGCTTGATTTGATTATTTGTCTAGCATCACATCATTATATACTACAAGATTATTAATACATCCATCGAGATCAACCACAGATGGAGTGTGTGTGTGATTTGGATTTTTAACGTAGCTTTAACAATTTTTCAGTCATATCGCTGTGATGTCTGCAGTGTGGCAGTTTATAGTGATGTCTAGCACTGGGGTATCATGCTACAGAAATGTAGCATGATGTCCCACCCAGTCACATTATCCTGACACCAGGCCAACCAGTCCTAACACTAACCTCTTAATGCTGAGCGCCAAGCAAGGTTGCGGTTAGTACCATTTTTGTAAGTCTCTGGTATGACTCGGCCAAGGATCGAACCCACAACCTCCCGCATCTGAGGTGGACGCTCTAACCACTAGGCCAGTGGAGCGGTTCCACAGATGGAGCATCATCAATATCGATGATAAAGTCAATAATATCATTACTGTCCTCGTCCAACAATTTTTTATTTTCATTAAAATCTTTAAGCACATCATAGCATTGCTGATCATCTGCAGAGGGTGCAACTAAATACAACTTATCCCACATAAGCCATCTCATCAGGTTAAGCAACAATTGCATCTTACCAGACCCAGATGGACCTATGATAATTGCTCTGATAGAATTTGGTAGCACTGGATGATGCTTGATTGGCTCTTGCTTTCGTGTCGCTGAGAAATCAGTGACATTCATGTTGTAGGAATATATAATAATTATATGAATTTATATTGTGTTCGATGCAGAACACGCACCCCCACCAGTGCATTAAAAACAATAAGGACGAGGAATAAAAAGTGTGCACTTACAGGTAAGTGTGTTGAATGTGGTACAAGCAAAAACAAATTAATCTCTCATGAAATAGGCGGAGATATCGCTGCTTCACTGGGAAAATTACTAGGAGCTCCATGGGCTAAATATCCTGGCGAGAAGCATCTTCCTAGATATAATTATTGTGGTCCTGGAACACGACTTGATATCCGACTTGACGAACAAGGTCAACCAAGACCTGGAGAGTATCCAATAAATGCGATTGATCAAGCGTGCCACGTTCATGATGTCACATATAAAAATCCAGATCTACAACCATGACATATTGCAGATGTAAAGTTGATTCACACTCTAAAGTCTGTAAAAAATAAATCTCTCAGAGAATTGCTTGCTAATTGGCTTGTAAAATCTGCGATGAAAGGTAAACTAGTGCTAGGAGCCGGTGATTAGTCGGCCTATTGTTATTATAATAATGGACTCAATTTATTATAGCCCAAGAGGATATTGGAAGGGTAGAGCAGCGATTAGTAAACTTGCTGATGCAGCAGGTGTTGAACGTTCTGTTGCTGCAGATTGTTCAGCATGACAGGCAATATGGCAAATTTATCTACCACCAAAAAAAATAATTCAGTACACACATTTTGATGTCGGCACTCCCAATGAAGTTTATCATGCAGATATTTTGTTTTTACTGCATGATACTATTAAAACTGGTAGACGTCAATCGCGCACATAGAAATACGCGTTGACTGTCAATGACATTGCAAGTAGATATAAAGAAGCAGAACCACTATCAACAAAGTTAGCAACTGAAGTTGCATCTGCATTTGAATGAATTTACTAACGAGGACCCTTGCGATGGCCACAGTTGCTACAGGTTGATCCTGGCAAAAAATTTCTTGGTGCAGTAATGTCGATGACGAAACAAAATAAAGTCAAAATCAGATGAGGACACACCGCAATTCATCCTGATCGGTCCATCATTGAGCGAGTTAATTGAAACACTTGCTGAGCGATTGTTTGTATATCAGTATGCGCAGGAAATATCCCTAAATAAAGTTCAGGCAGATAAGAGATCTCGTTAATGGGTTGCAAGACTACCATGTGTGATAGCTGCGTTAAATAATGAAATTACTCATGGAATTTCTATGACCCCCAACGAACGCAATCTTGAAGAAACCAAACCATTTAAGCGGCATGACTCTTTCTCAGAACAACCAGTACCAGGTAATGTGACTGTCAGATATTTATATCAGCCGAGGGAGCTTGAGGGAGGAGGTAAAAAAAGAGCAACTGACCCAGTCTGGAGTGTAACCACACATAAATTTCCAGCATGGTAAGATCCCCGGGTAGACCTGCAATCTACAAACTAGATTCAACTGCTACTCAACGTGGATTTGTATGCGGACAATTACAAGTAATTCCTGACAATACACAATTACCACCGCCTTCACTTCTGTGAAGAATTACTGGCTAGCAATAAGACACTGGTTCCTCAATGTCGATTACACTCAAGACAGGTCAGCATCATGTGTGTGGCCGAAACTACTATTAATTCTATCCAAAGTAAACTGTCATGGGTCATTAGAAGAACACTGCCACAACATTACTGTGTTGCAGCAAGCTCAGTGATTATTTTGTTGCTGTTTCAGCGTCATGATAAACTTAACATCAAGATCAAAGTCATGCTTACTTTTTTTGTGTGAGGAATATTTCTCACCCATTCGCTCAGGAGTCCAATGATCTCCTTTCTATCGAAAGAAGCTGTGATAAGTATGAGATTTAACTCCTCGTTCTTTTATTTCTTGGGCAAATCTGTGTGTAGGCATCAAAACAACCGTGTCAAAATTCCGAAATAATTCAATCGCACACGTTGTTTTACCAGAACCACCGCATCCGTTAAGATAAACGGTTTTATTTCTGGATACAGGATCATATACTGATGATGCCGATGAACGCTGTGACATCCGCTTGTTTTTATAATATGTTTCCTTAGAGTCAATGTTGACATTCAGAGTAACTAAGTATCTTTTCTCGCTGCATCAATGCCGATATGTAATTCATTTAACAATCCTGCATTTTTTTTACTGACATTAAATGAATCTATGGCGACTCAAACTGTGGCATCAGGAAATCTGTTTATCATCGAAAATAAGTTTATCGAAACGTAGGCGAGCATCAAAGATCTTAAATGAGTGAATTGTGGAGAATCACCATCAATGTAGCTCACAACTGTTCCTAATTTGGTTCCGTCCGATAAGTTAATATTACAGTAAAACCTGTCTTGAAAGACCACTGCTATGTGAGACCACCTGTCTTGTGAGACCACATTCTGAATGCACAAATTGATTCCTTATATAGCATTGTGACCTGTTATAAGAGACCACTTGTCTTGAGAGACCATATTTGTTTGGCAAAAGAGGTGGTCTTTCGAGACAGGTTCTACTATACTTTGACTTACAAATATATTTTTCTCTGTTGTACCAGCAATTATAAAATCGAGCTCAGCACTGTTGATAATCTTGTACAATGTTGTTTATGACCATATGATCCTCCTTGTGTAAATTTACCAAGATCTTTTGCAAGTTTAATTTCGTATTCTACAGCATCGGGATTCTCGTCGAGAATAAATCTCTCAATGACAGGTAGCCAGACTTGGACAAAACAATATTATTGCTTCACTCAGTTAATGATATTATTATTTTTGCATCAAGCATATATTGTGTTAAAACTATCTGAGCCCAACCACGTTTATTAAAATGACGACCAAACCAAACAGTGACAACTGGATGAAGGTTTTTCGATGCAAACTTGAATGACTCAATACATGCAAATCCAGTTAACCCTTTAACTCATTGAGTGTATGGCTTTTTAACCCTTCGATATACATGTAGCAAAGTTACCCAGTGCCATGCGCAATAAATAGAACACCAGTTACCTATTCGACTCCATACATATAGGCCTGCCTGTTAACTGTTAAGCAGTGTAGTATATGTTACGTTTAACAGCAATATTAACCATTTCACAGTTTTGGTACACATATATTATGTATAGAAAGGTTTAAGAGTAAAATCTGATCATTATAGCTGTATAATTATTTTTCACAAAGAATTTTTTATGTGCTTTAAAATCTTGAGAGAACTCGTTCACCATCAAGTCAGTGAAGCCGCGTGACCAACCATAGCTGCCGTTTCTCATACTCAAAATTTACAAGTTCTTTGTCTGCATCTACATCACTAAATAATCTGAATTTGATAATTTATAAAAACTAATTGCTGCCTACATCAATAGCCTTTACCTAAGTTATTGAAGTTTTCTGAATGAAATCCGTGACCTCCATTTTAGAGCATGGAGAATACGACCCAGTTACTTTAAATAGCAGATTTCGACCAGAGCATAAACAGCGATCACATGATCTGATGTAATGGTCATTCACACCAATGAATGTATATCTAATAGGGGGTTTTCCCCGAAGGTGGCGCTATGAAAACCCGCTCCAAATGGCTGATGTTTACAGCAGGCACTGAAAGGCGCTTCTATAAGAATGGTGTAGAGGCATCATAAGGCGCTTACGTGTGAATTGGGTAAAAGCGTCCAAAGGTGCTTCCGTCAGAATGGAGTAGAGGTGTCCAAAGGTGCTTGCATGAGGTAAAGGGTTAAGTCAAAATCTGGCAAGGGTCCATTTATTGCAACTCGAGTCATCTCATGTATTGGATATCCAAATCTTTTAAAATACTCAGATTACTCTCCCATTCCAAGAAAACTTCCAGGATAACATGCACCCATATCAACTGAGATAACATCCTTATAATTGTATTAATATTCCACAATCTGCTGTGTCCGTATTTGACATGTATATCTTCGAGAAATTCCAAACACGTTGGTTTCCATGAATTTTCCTTCTGTTCAAAGTGAGCAGCAACTGATGGAATGGTGAAGCAATTACTGTGTAATTGTTCAATAACATCAATATCATTTGTGTATTTCAACACAAGATTTTTTTATTTCGTTATAAAGAGATTCTTCAAAGTAAATATCTTCATTAGGTCATACAAACCGATCACAATTCACAGATTCTGAACACTGAAATAACCACAGAGATACAGGGTCACTCTTAATGATATTTAACATCCAACATCCATGCGTGAGCGTTATGATCAACGATCTCTATCGGAGCTCCTTTCGATTTATACTTCGATTCGTATAAAACTTCCCCTGTTAACGTCTTCACCATTATTGGGAATTTTAATTTTTTTCCAGCTCAGCAATGTCACTGATCATAACTCCGGTATTTTTTAACTGTTTCTACCCACTTATTTATTGTCTTATGTCATAAATCCGTTAAACAGTTTCCTCATTTCGCATTTGTAAAATGTTCTGTAACTCGTTCAGCTACACAATACAGCATCAAAATCTTCATCGGGCGGAGATCATTAACATTTGGTCAATCATTCAGCGGATATATCACATAAACAAGTGCCATCACAGGATATGCTCATTCATAATATGGTTTGTCGATGCCAGTCAACATTCCTGGTTTGGAATTTTTACTTAACGTTACAACATCTCCAGCATGATGTGATTCCCGAACAGGGTCGCATTTGTCACAAATAATCCTGGTGTCATCTAGCGTGGCGGCATCTACCGCTACAATAAATTTTATTCTAAAAAGGTATCTTTGTTCATCAAGATAATTAATGATTGTCCTTGCCTAATTCTGAATGTTGACCTCTATAAGCTGTACCATTGTTGCGAAACTCTCATGGCTTCACGGATACGATTGATTAAAGTCTTATTCATCAAATCAACATCAATCAGAGCTCGCCTCGGCAATTTAGGAGTTATTCTGTCAAGATCAAATCAAACTTTTGAGGGCTTAATCGCAGATAATCTCATAAACTCTTCCATGTTATAATTAAGCTAAATATATATTTAAATTAAACTTCAAAACAATTATATAATGATTCAAGCAAAGAATAACTGTAAGTGGTTGATAACTGGATCTGCAACTGCTTGTAATAAGGCTTGTGTAAATGAATTCTGTGGATACCACATGCAGAGTGTGCGACGACGAAGTCTAGGACCAAAGCCATGTTTAAAGTGTAACATTAGAGTCAGGGGTGAAATGCAGCTGTGTGTAGAATGTGGCGTTACAAAATACAGAGCTCTGAAACTGTATTATGATAAAAAAAATAATGGTAATGAATCTCCGATAAAAAAATGCTGAAGACTATCTCGCTAGATTTTCGGGTTAGCATTCCACATATTTTTTCTAGTAATAAAATAGCTTTCTTGACAAATAATATTTCCTATATAAATGGAGCAAGGAAATAATTTGTAATGCATCCAATCATCAAGAATTATGAGACTTCTCATGCTGGTGTAATTAGGAACTGCAGACATTAAAAAAACAGTTTTGTCAATAATGCTGGTTATCTCATATTCTGTGCTGGGGGGGGAATAGATCTCTATCACAAATTTGTGTATGAATGTTTTCAGGGACTGATCAAAGATGGACTTGTGATTGATCATATTAACGGCCAAAAACTTGATAATTATTTGAATAATTTGCAGGTTATTAGAATCAGAGTTGTAAATTTGGAGGTACCGGCAAATATAATAAATCTGCAAGAGCAGTTATATCTGTAATTTAGAGACATGGGAAGAAATAGAATTTTAATCAATATGTGCAGCTGCCAAATATTTCTGCATTTTCCCAGCTTCAGTACAATGTCAAAGATAAAACAGCCAGATCAGCATTTTTAAAGAAATACAAAGCATAATATTAAAGTATCTAGCGGAAGACGCCATCACTTCTGAATTTTATGATGAAAAAGAACCGAGAAATTCAATGAAGGGAAATAACTCTGTCAAGTAAAGCTTTCCTCCAGTGGAGAGATTGAAGAGTAACCTCACTTATATTTTATAATGACTTGCGCTTATAAATAGAAATATTTTTTTGGTTGGGTTTTTTATGTGTTTTTCAAAAACATTATCCTTGTTTTTCTGACTTGGTCAGGTTCCTTACCCCTCCTTGACTTTATCAGGGATAATAGTTAAGAAAAATGAGAAAAACAGACAAGCCACACCCCTTAGATGAGCTATTTTTGGATTTCCAAGCATTGGTCACCTTATATATAAGTTCTGAAACGTATGATAGTAGACTCGAACAAGCCAACCAATCAGGCGAGCATGGAACATTCCAGATACCGTTCCGCTGCCTGACGGCTCATTTACAAGCACTCATTGAGTGCATTAAAGCCTGGGGGAGGTGGCACTTATACCCTCCCCCAAGAATATTTAACAGCCTGCCTTGCAGGCATTAAACAGTGGCACATGCACAATATGTGCACACGCCACTATAATTTCAAAGTTCAGTTCAGTTCAGATAGTAGACAAGACTTGTGGAAATTAGCGTTTCACAATCCAGTGACTAACAAATTTGATGGTTGCACGATAAATCACATTTTAATAATAATTGGGGGGCTCCAGCCTAACGAATATTTGTGCACACCTTCCCACCATGTTGAACAACATGGTGGGTGCTGATTTTTGCACTTCACGGGGTTTGATTTGGGGGGAGAAGTGTGCAAAAAATTGAAAAACTAGTGCCCCCCAAAAACAGACAGTAGGAGTGATGAGTCCTCCACAAGTGGAGGTGGCCTCATTGAAGGGTACCCCATAAAAGGACATTCAGAAAGAATGTCAGCCAGAAGAAAAAAAATTTGTCTCATGAAGGGTACCCCATAAAAGGACATTCAGAAAGAATGTCAGCCAGAAAAAAAAACTGCCTCATGAAGGGACCCCGTGGAATGGCAGATACTGGCAAATGAAGGGATCCCATGGAACGGCAAATTATTCATCACTCTCACTATTTTTTGTTTTCATTTTAAATAAATATTTATTATATAATGAATTCTGAAAATATTAATGCAATTATTTCTGTGATTACAAAATTACATGACGATGATACAGAACTTTCTGAAAAAATCATAAATGATTTTGAAATATTACAAGAATGAAAATACAACGGAATATACACTTTAGCAGCCGAATACAGGTTTATTAAATTACTCCAACAGGCAATCAAACAATCGCTACTTTATGTCGATGATGATAAAAATGTCGGACAATTTGTTTCACTCGCACAGGTGATTGAGAAAGTGAGATCAGAGTTATCACGTGAATATGAAACAAAAAAGATTGTGAGCACAAGTGTAAGACAGTTGAAAAAATTTATGTACGATTGTAAACAATCAAATTGTGAAAGTGAAAGTTGTGAAAGTGGTGACAACATCACTGGTGTAAGTGAAAGTTGTAATGGACTGTAAACAAGCGCATTTTGACTATTGCCCCCCCCCCCAATTATCAGGGTTCCAATCTAATTCTGATTATAATTTATTCTGATTCAGATCCAGATTTATTTTTATTCTGATTCAGACTCTGATTCTGAATCTGATTATAATATTTATTCAGAATCTGATTATATTTTGTTCAGAATCAAATTATAATATTTATTCAGATTATAATATTTATTTTTATTCGATTCTGATTATAACTATTTTTCTCCATTAATTGAGAAATTTTTACTATACTGATTACATCATCAAGAATCTTACTACGAAGTTTGTTTAGACAATAATAACACACCATCAATTGTTTTGCATGGTTTAGTTTTTCTATCCTGCAATTATTAAAGCCATTATATTCATTTGTATGATTTAATTTGAGAAAATATAAATAATAGTTACTCCAACAAAAGTAGCTATGGCGACAATACCAAGTTCTATTCATTTACTTGTCCTCATAGTAACTTTCTGGATCTGGTGGAGGTCCAACATCTTTTTTGGCCTTATCTTTTATTTGTTCCGGAGTTGCTTTTCCGAGTTCACTTAATGCTAAATCAGTTAATCTATCCACGGATGCAAATTCTGATTCTAATTCTGATTATAGTATTTATTGTGATGTCAGGAGATTTCACAAAAAAAATCAGTCAGGTCATGATCTCAACATTCTACAAACGCACATACAAACTTATCATCAAAGATTCATCTCTTAAATCAAGAAGGTGTCCGTTCTGGTCATTAAGTCTAAAAACATCCGTGATAATAGCAGATTATGACTTCTCAGATAAACCAGATTAACAGGTACTGACACAATTAAAAACCCAGGCGGAACTTCAGGAGTGAATGATTATAAAATATATCCCTGTTGTGCCTGCCTGGATTTTTCAAGATCTATTTGATAACTGCCTTCGATTGCATCACAAACCAGACTGCAATTGTTGATGCAACATTGACAACACCTGGTGATATATGATGACCACCGGCATCTGGATCATTGTTATGTTTGAAAATACTCAAAGCAGCGGCGTCTGATGCTGGGGATATTTTTATCCATGCATCAATGATTTGGGGATAGTACTCATCGATGATATCGTTGATATTTTTCTTCAGCTCATTGACGTTAAAATCCCAAAGTTTAAACATTGGCAGATCTGCCTCTGACAACAGAGTTGTTGTGGTTGAATATTTGTTCAGGAATAATTGTTTATGCGAGATATTGGTGTTAACAGTATTAATAAATTTGTCATTGCCTTCAATCACTGCTTGTATAATTTTTTGATGATAATTCTCAAAATTCGATGCTGCTTTGTTCAGATACTCTATTTGCTTGATGATTTCCTCCCTCAGATAATCAGGGGGATACTCGCTTATATAACAGGTGAATGACTGGCATAGTTTGTCACTCATTCATTTGTGCTCAGCATTAATGACTTTGAAATGATTTTTGAAATCATATTCTTGAAATGAATATCCCTCCCCTTATAAAGCGCAATTTGTACTCCGAGTCTGAATTCTGGTTTAGATGTTATTAGTGTCCTTATTTCGTAATCTGGAGTTTTTCCCAATACACTTTCTTGTCTGATGAATAATCAGATTGATGAGGGCGAGGGGGTGTTTGTGGTGCTGGTGGTTGTACTTCTGGCCATCCTAACACAGTTCGGATTGATGATTGATATATATCTATGGCGTAATCTGGCACTGATATTTCAATGGTGGCTGTTATGTTGGCTCGTGAACCGCGATAGTGATCTTGGATTCTTTTCCTGTGATAGGCTTAATCCTGCATTGAAATTCACTATTGATCTGTTCAATTTGATAACTGCCTGTAGGAATACCAACAACTTGACAATCGGGGTTTCCATCAGATTTATTTTTATACAGAAACACTAATAAGTTATTTGCTTGCAACCCACCGAATGATTTTGATCTGATATTTGGCCTGCTGTAATATACTCGCAATTGCGCTAACACTATTTCTCTGGCTGGAATTGCTGCTGGAAAGCTAACATCAAACTCAGGCCTGGTTGAGCTTGCTGATATTATTATTTAATTCCTGATTTTAAATACCTATCTTTGTTGGAGTCAGCAGCGATTCTACCTTGACAGAGTCGAGAGGTTGGTTTCCAGTTGCTTCATAATAAACCTTAATCATTTCTGTGAATTCCTGATCTGAAATTATTCCATCGTTCAGCCCTGATGGTATCAGCAATGATAATGTGGCATGTGCACATGTTGTCGCTGATAACGTTGTATATTCATGTACTTTATCAGCCGCGCATGTAGATATCTTTTTTGCAATAATATTAAGAATACCAGCAACACTGGTTATAACTGCAACACCAATTCCTATTACTGGTGCTATTATTTATGTGGCTGATAATGATCCGATTATAGTTGCTGTTCCAGTGACTACGGTAGATGCAGAATATACAATTATGTCAGTAACAGCAACACTGTATTTTTTTAGTTTTACTGTATTCGCATTGATGATATTTTTCAGTTAGGTCTGCCATAAACATACTTGCTCGTATCTGAAATGTTGAATGTCAATCGATTGGTTCACTATGTAAACTGCTTCACTATACAAACTGCTAACATATTAAGTAAATGGTAGTTTGGCGATGAATTCAAGACAACAATAATACAACATGCCGAGGTCTTTTTCTTCGGTTCCACCACAAATATTCCCTCGTCATTTTGCTCCAATATCCCAAACATAGATCCAGAAGATCCACCTGATGAAGTCAGGACTGGATAATGCTGTGAAATCATGGTAGATAATGTAAATATTGTAGTGCCAAGTACTGAGAATCTGTATATGCCATTAACCTTAGCGGTATGTTTGATGGATTATTTGAATGGTGTCCATAATGCTGATCCAGACGCTACTGTATATACTACATCGGTAATTTTTTTATGTCAGAGAGTTTAATGTCAATGACTGCTGGACTCCCAAAAAATTCATTAATGGCTCTAATTGTATTCCTATGAAATTTACAAACATGGCTACATGAGTAGCATATTCAGATCTAAATGTGGTCATTCCATCATTGATTGTCATTAATGAGGTCATCATCAGGATGTTGCTATTGTAGACATATTTCATCGTTGCAGCATCATCGTTTGATTCTGGTTCTCCAAGACCAGTAATTTTATTATTAGCTATATTGAGAGAACCAGTCATTTTATCACCAGTGGATAGTAAATGATCAATGATCTCAGTTCGTGGCATTCTTGCTGTCTACATATTTTTTGTTGTGACATCATCATCTGATTTTGGTTCTCTCACATTGTTAATTGTATTTCTGCTCATGTTGAGATTGCCATACATAATATCTCCAATTCTTCTGATGCATACAGCAATTTCTCCCATGATTGTTAGAACTGATTCCTTTGAGGTTTAATTTTACCATTTTTAGCAAACACCACTAAGTTATCTTTGGTCGCATCTGGAACTCGCAGAATAATATCTGACAGTGGGATATTGCTTGTCTTGAATCATCCTTGTTGATCCAGAAAAGCAACAACTTCATTTTAGTCCACATCTACAAGGCACAAAAGATTAGCGAGCTCATCCTTGACCTGGCCAAGGATTGCATATTTGGATAAGTCACCTTGGGGCTTGAGACTTCGAGAAGATCTTCTGCAAATATCTACCACTGTATATTCACTAAGACCTGTTTAAAACGTTGGACAACATGGTATACTTGTGCACGACTTTATGAGGCAGTGTCATTGATGATGACACAGCATCGAGCACAGTGAGTACTTCATGGCCACATATTGGCAGATCAGTTATTGTCTGTGTTGGTAATGTTGAATATCAGATGGGAGTACTCTGAAGTCCACCAACATATTTTAAAAATTCTTTTGCTGGCACCAACCCATACAAATCAAAATAAACAACTCCACATGGATCAATTGCATATGCAACCCAATGAGTACCTGGAACAGAACTTCCATCGAGATTAATGATACCGGTTTCAACACAGTTTGGTTGTTTTGTTAACTGTCATGCATAAAAACACCTCTGAAGTTTTTGATGTTAATTTTTAGCAGCATCAAGTAAATCAAAACTGGACATAGAATGCATGTTTAGCGAAGTGTCCTGGGGAGTCTCGGACCTGAGCCGCTTGCTGCTTGACCGTACCATGAATGAGGGGTTCCTGACAGTCTTAGACCCTTCCCTTCATTTTTGGAAGTCTTTATCCCGTGACCTGTTGCTTTCTTTAATGCCATCACAGCAGCAGCTCCAACAGCACCAAATGTAGCTGCTTTTGCAACAGCTAGGGCTGCAGTGGCTATTAACACTGGTATAGCTGCAAGAACTGAAAATATATCACTCATCTCTGCAATATCTTTAATGGCACCTGCAGAAAGATTAAATCTAACTGGTCTTTGATCGTTTGGCATCATTGAAGTGCCTCAGTTGACGTTCTGTCAGTGATAGTTTATTTGGACCACCTGCGATCTGTTCTGATTTCAGCAATATTTTTATTCCCGAATTTTTTAAAATACTGATTGTAGCTTTTTAATCTGACCATGAGTCAGAGTAACACTAACCTGATGATATGACATTATAATATCATGAGCGATTTAATTACTGATCATGAGTGATCCAGTTACATGTTTTCCACTGGGGCATCAATGACTCTCATTTGTCCACCAACACCTTCAAGCAACATTGTTTTGTCTGAGAGTATAACAGCGATTGCTCTATAACCACCAATGGGTAGTTGTGCTACACGAGCTCAGAAGTGTATGTCAACGACTGATTGTCTGAACAAATCCAAGTGTTTCTGTGAGAAATAATAGATCGGATATAATGTTGTGAAATCCCCCCTAAGATATCTGCAAATCAGAATCATCATTCTGATCACACACACCCCATGTATGTCATCAACTGATGATATGCACGTGCAACATGATTATTATCAAAATTCAATAACACTTCTTCAGACGGTTCTTGATGTCCATTTATCCTCAAAGAAACTTCACTAACCCCAAGCGTATCAAACACCACTGGATTTCACTACTGCACATCTACTCTGGCATTCTCCTGAAATGCAATGAATATGTGTCATGGTGCTGATGTCCCCTGCTGTGATGCTATCTGCCATGTGAATAACCCAGCAACATTATTCTGAATATGTCTGTGGTCATCGTCAGCCATGACAACGTTGATTTACCACCTGAATCCATGAAAGAGAGCAACTGTTGCTCTTCATTCTGCGATAGAGTCATTACTGGCATGCACAATGAAAGTTTTGTAGTTTACCTGCATTAATGGTAGCAGCACGCCATATTGCATCATTGTCAGTGGCTTTTCTAACACATACCACGGTATGTTTAGCGCCAAATATAACTTTTCCAAATATATGTGATAGTGGAATAACACATTTAAATTCTTCTTCGTCGTTTAGCACTGATCGACATGATGCGAATCCCAAGCTGAAATCTTCATTCATCAATAGTACTGCACTGATAGTTCCATCCCCTGCAGCATTTCTTACATCACCTTCCCTTATGTTTCTGTGCACAGGATGATCATTGGTATCCTTTGCAAACATTGTTGATGGACCAGCTGATCTCGAGTAATCATCGCTGTATCTTGCAAAGCCAAGTATCATCATGGCAACATCAACATTTTCCAGGCATGATTCAATATTTCTTCTGATGCTAAATGCAGCACTATTAAATAACGCCTTGATGCCATTATTAACAAAACCAGCTCGTTCATCAATTCCATACGCTGTATCATCTGCTTTCAAAAGTCTACCTTCAATCTCAATGAATGCCTCAGCGGGCAAGAAATATCTACATGTATCCTGAACTTGCAACTCAATTCTTCCTCGTGCGTTAGGCACACGTGTGTCATAAGAATAAAACTGATAATCACGCACTGATTCATAATTGAGAACTGGTGCATCCAGGTCAAATGCGGGATCAGATATATGCTTGAACATCTTTTTTATTAATTCATTACTGTCTAACACAAAGACCACTTTCTGCTATCAGACTAGCAGTTGTATTTTTTCTTTTTCTGACAGGGGTACACCAGCCAAACTCTGCTAGTTTTTGATTTGTAACTCGATTTATTATTTTACTGACACTTGCAGGCATAACTTTGGTACTGGGCAATTTTACTGGCTGAGGTCAGACTGCTGGTGATCTGCGTATTAATTGTGCTGGTCTATCATTGATTTCTGGGAATGCTTCACTAGCAACATCACCAATACCTTTATCACGAACGTCAATAGCTTTCATTCCCAGTTGCTTTGCAATCGGTATTGCTTTCGGGGCTATCCTTCTGAATAGACCCTTAACAACATCACCGAATCCATCACCGTAGATCACTCTGTATGTTGGTAATTCCGAATTTATCACCCTGACCATTATAGGTCCATGTGGAGCATTATGTATGATCACATTATTTTCTTGTCACTGATCTAATTGCATCAATCACTGTGGTAATCATCAATGATTTCATCTATACGAGACCAATAAACATTAATGTCCATGATACCTCCTGTAAATAATCTCTGACAAATAGCAGCTGCTTCATTAATGATTTCTGGGAAATTATTGCTGGCTTGTTTTCTGCCATTTCGAATTTCTAATCTATCAACATCGGCAAGGACGTTATTGGGACATGGAGTATCAAGGCTACTTCCTTGAGTGACCCAATCACTCAGACCACTTCCAGTTGTTTCTTCTGCTTTTCTCTTACTTGTTATTGAACATAAATCCCTTTTCCATCTAATTTCTTCAAATTGCAAATCTTCTTCTTGTTAATCTTTTTTTTGTCACAACTTCTTTTTCTTTTCATTTCCTTACTTGTTTAACTTTCTTAAGCTGCTACTTCATTTCTTCTTCTTTTTGTCTCCTTTCTTGTTTTACTCGTTCAATATATCCATCTACTGCCTGATTAAAAATATTAAACTGATTAACATCTTCCTCAGATCTGATCTGCAGAGTATCAGTAGCGATGTGATATGCATCCTTAACCCATTTGGCAGATCTCACAGTTCTAACATATTTGGGTTTTACATAGCCATCTCTATCACTATATCCAAATGTGGCAATATTAATTAACTGGTTTCGGTCCTTGATAGCAGCAATACCTTCAGGCATGAATTTATCTGTAATGTTAATTCTAACTTTTGGCAGAGGTTGTGGCTCATCTTCAGGTTGTGTTTGAGGGGGTTGCAAAGGTAGTGGTTGAGCTGCTCGAAGATGGCCAGCAATGTCAACAGGTAATGTCTCAAGAGCTTTTGTGCTGCCTCAGTTGCTGCAACAATTTTTTTTGTTGGTTCAACAATTGGTTTAAATAACTGTTCTGTTCCTTCTGTAAATTCCACCTGAAACTCCTGATGGGCTTGAAGTTGTTGCTTGACAGAATCACAGATGGGGAGATATCTCTTAATCTCTAGTCACTGTCGAGCTAGTTTAGCTGTGTGATTCCATGGTTAGCTTTATTATTGATATAATAATGATCTAATTAAGCCACACAGCAGCAGTGAGGGGATGACCAACAGCGAGTGTCCTGGGTCGGTAAACGAGGGTGCATAAAAATTTGAAAATACAAGCATCAAAAGATAAAATAACAAAAATGAGCTGACCCGGTTAGAGACCTCAGTTGGTTAGAGGTCTTGGTTTAGCATTATTGATCTTGTGTTTTCATTTTTGTAGGAAGCTTTACTTTCAAAAATGGACTGCTCTAGAAAGTGGTCTGTGCACCCTCCCTGATGCTTGAATGCATACACTGCCAATGCTCTCTGACTCTCTGATCTCTGAATGGAGAAACATAAAGGGGAAGTCTTTTGTTAAGCCTGAGCACAAACAAATCTACAAGAGGCTTTCCAAATAGCATGAAAATGGACTTGGTATTCGAACTGTGAAGAGACTGTTTTGTGGGTACTGTATTGCTTAACCCAGACCTAGTACAATAATACATTCCTTCTCCAAATATCTTTTTATAAGGAATGCTGCTGACTCAGAGGGTAATCCTTTCTTAAGCACCCAGTAAAGGTTACAAAGCTACATGCAAATAGAAGAGGCATATAAGCATCCTTGATGTTGTAGATATGTTACAATGGACATGTTGTCAGCAGAGACCATGACACACTGGCCCCTTACTCTGCTGATGCACCCTTGCAATGCTAGAAATGCAGCTTTCATTGTGGAGAGACGATTGCAAATGACCCTGGAGAATTATGCCCTCTGGCTCTAATGTCGAGTGCCCAAACTAACATGATCCTCTCCACCGCCCATTTTGGCAAAAGGGTGTGCACCTCTTCCTTAATTAATGACTTTATTTTCAGAGGATGACTCAATTAGTTACAAATGAGAAACTGATCTACCCTGAAGCCCTATATTATGTAGACACCAGATAGAAGCTAACAATAATATATTTACACGCACGCACACAAACATGCAAGATACAAGCTAATAATAATATATTCACACACACACACACACACACACACACACAGTATATAAAAAACCATTCACATAAATGATACACTGCTGTAAAAATGAAAATGAAGCACAGGAGGTGGGTGGTGTAACATATGCATGTATTTAATAAGTATACCATTTTAAAAAAAAAAAAAATTATGATTTGACCATCTAATACACCTATTGTGGAAGGAGGAAATGCTTGGAACTGATTTAATATCATGTGGAATGTTATTCCAAACAAGTGCACCTGAAAATAGCAAGCTATTTTTGAATAGCTCCTTATTTGGCTTGGGTACTTTGAAATTTTGCCCTTTTAATATCTTAGATTTGCGGTACCATTATATTCTCTTTCCTGAATGTTTTGGTAACCCTGGGCAGATTTTGTACAAGCCTTGTACATTATTTTGGCCTTTCTCAAAATTATTCTGTCAAGTACTGGTAACACTCTGAATGTAAGCATTGCAGTTTGAACATTTCTATTTGCTGATCAAGAATTACTTTACATGCCCTTTCCTGGAGTCTGGAAATTTAGTCAATATATGGTTGAAAGTAACTTTTGTATTTTCAGAGAGTGAATGGTGTTGTCAGTTCACTAGCAAAAGCTTAAAACTAGCACCACCTGTATGCAGTAAGGGAAAGTGATAGACAAGAGTTATTGCCCTTTGTCTATATAATACAGACAGAAAAGATAAATTTTCATTTCTGGGAGGACTGACTCTGGGAGGTTGTAGGGCTTATATTCCTAATGTTAATGTGATCAAGGAACATGTCTGAATGAGAAATTTTAAGACCTATAATAAGCCTCAGTTTTCTGCCCTTTTTAGAAACTAGAAATATCCAGGAATAGAAAGCTGTTGACTGGATGTTTTGAACATTCTTTATTGCACCCTTCAGAAGAAGGCTGTGCACACTTCTTCCTTTAACTTTATTACCTTTGTTTGAGGGGGCCCAGAGTGGCCGAGTGGTCTAAAGCACTCACTGTTACAGATCACTGCCATCTCACCGCTGTCTGCATGGGTTTGAGTCTCGGGTTCAGCCAATGTGGGTATGTGAGAAAGTTTGCCAGTAGCTTCTTGTGGGTCGGTGGTTCTTTCCGGGGTTTTCCCAGGTTCTTCCTCCACCATTTATACTGGCCGCCATGTATAGCCTTTCTTGTGCTGAAAAATGGCATTAAACCCTACAACAACAACAACAAAAACCTTTGTTTGATGAACGATTGGTGCTCCTGTGAGAGGAAGGAGTTCTGTAAAGTATAGACATAAACTCTCCTTCAGTATGTGACCAATGTTGTTGGTTCCTAAAATCCTGATAAGCAATAGTGGGAATGAGACTGCTGAATAATGTCTAAGAATCCATGTGTGCAACCCTCAGGCTACTGAAAACAGGTCGGCATGTGAAGCTATGGTCACTAAAGATCTAGCATTGGCTCTGAAGATTTAACTGGGAAGTGAGCAAACCAAAAAGCTGAAATGTCCAGCTTTAGTGTCCGGGGGGGGGGAGAGACGGTCCACCAGCCAGGCAGATAAATGAACCTAGCACAATGCCGATATTAAAGGTCTCAATGTAGTAAGGAAGACTGACCACCCTTTATTGTGTCTCACCAATTCTTGACCTTTGCTCAGCAATTGTGCAGCTTCTCTGATCATTGGTGAGTTAGGAAGTAGGACAAAGTCCAGTCAGGGCATTGACCCTGGCAGTTTTTTCTAAGCAAGAAAGAATATTAGTAAATACTGATCACAAGCGTATGGTACCTATCGGAAGGGGGGGGGGGACAGTAGATTTTGTTGACATCCATGTTGATGGACCAAGCCTCCTCATCCTCAACCACTTTTGATGCTTGGTGAGAAGGGTTTGGAGATTCTTGGAGGGAAAGGTATACCCTATCTTCTGAACTTCATTAAATTCCTGGAATCCATGATAATCAACAAATCATTATCATCTCCCTGTTCCAGAGGTTGGTGGGATACAGGAGAAATGGATTCATGACAAGCCCTCAGGGGGAAGACTGTGAAATAGGGACAAAGATATTTTGTGATAGCACAGGGAGCAATAGAACTGTCCTTAATTGGTGTCATGTTAAAAGAGCAAGAATTCTTCTCATCTCTGTTTGGCCTCTTAGAGGAAGGAGAGACTAACCCTCTCCTTCCTTTATGACTTTTCCTGCAGAATTTGTGAGGGTCAGAGAACCTCATCACTTGTACATACTGGCAGCCACATAAACATCATTCACAGTAGTATAGGTTGTTCTCTCCCCTGAAGGGGGAAGTTTCATATACCAAAAGGAATAAAATGAAACATGGGAAAGGAAGGGACATCAGTACAATTCCCTATCCCAGGAGCATGCATAAAAGCAGGAACCATCCCTGGGATTGAATGATTAGGTAAGGTTTGGGGTGGGGTGGTATTTGAACCTATCCCTGGTATATGCCTAGATTTGACAAGTTGTGGATACCAGTCACTGGTACCTAGTCTGTTGACCAGTGCCCAAGTCACCAGTAGTCGGTATCTGCTCATAAGTGACTGGTCAATCTGGATATGTTGATCAATATGTAAAGGCTTAGTTGACTCTGATATGGCCAAACCATGTTCTTTATCAACTTGCCTTATTACAAGCTAGGTTTTCATGAGCACCTAAATGACAATGAATAGAAATGGTGATGCTAAGAGAACGTAATTATTCAGAAATCTGACATTCTGGTTAAGCAGGACTGGTGTATGAATTTCAGGTGATTTAGCATACTTAAAGTTCTTCGCTTGAAAATTCATTCAGTGCTGAACAGTTTAAATTTAACCATGTTTCTTTTAAATTTTACCTTGTTACTACTACCATTACTACTTTCTTTATAGAGGGTGACTCATTTAGTCAAGGACTATTCTAACTTTAGGCCCTCTTAAGAAAAATAGCATACTAATCTGCATCATACAAAAAGATAGTAGTAATTACGTATTATTTATGTTAGTCATCAGTATTATAATATTGCAATCTATCAGAAACACACTCATGACATTAAATAATGCCAAATTTTCTGCAGATTTTACATACTGTGGAAGTATGTTCTACAGAACTGTCCCAAAGTATTTGTGGCTTTTCTTAACTTGCTCTGTTCTTGGATTAGGTGGATAAATTTGTGTTATGTTGATCTCAACTGGTAATGTGCTGAATAAGTCCTGAAGATACTCTGCTACAGCTCCATGCAGACATTTACCATGTACACTCACTTATAAGTGGAGTAAAACTGCAAACAACAAAGATCCTGATCTGCCATATCATAATGCACCTGCAGTTCAGGGTCTATATTGCTCTGATTACTCCTAATGAACTGCATGGACCCAAATCTGCTGGTGCATTATGAGATGGCAGATCTGGGTATGTGAAGTTTGCAGATGGATTCATAAGCAAGTATACAAGAGCTGCCTAGTGAAAATATTTTCCTTCATATATTGTAAACCATTCGAGTTCTGTAAGCAATGGTTTTGACGAATAATCAATAGAAGCATCGAAAATAATGCATGCTGCTCTTTTCTGAAGTTTATAAATCCTGTCTAGCTGAGATTTGGCACAGTTTCCCCATACAGCTGAACAATAATCCTTTGTAAGAAGAATACATGAATGAAAAATATTTCTTAATTCTGCTGAGTAGGGCAATTTTGGACAACAGCACTTTACAAAGCTTGTCAATATGGCCATCCCGTTGTAAATTATTATCTACAGACACACTTACAAGCTTTTTTTTTTTTGTCTGGCATTTTTTAATTGATGATTATTTATTGTAAGAGATAATTTTGGGTTCCTATGCCTATGTAGTTTCTGTGATGTCCCCAAAATTGTACATTTTGTTATACCTTCATTAATTACCATCTCATTTCACTGTGCCTAAATGTGAACCACAATAAGGTCTGAGCCTCATCTTGCATGGATAACATCAGTATCATAACTAGATGGATACAAAGTTTATATCATCTGCAAACAAATTTGTATTTTTGGATTCATTATTTACTGAAAATCATTAACATAAATAAGAAAGAGAGGAAAGCCAATAACAGAGCCTTGAGGGATCCCTGAATGCAAGTTTTTGAGATAATATTGCAAACAGTAACTTATTGAAGTCTTGGATTCAGATATGATTGAAACCAGTTTGAAGGAGAATGATTAAACCTGTAACAGTTCAACTACTGCTGCAGAATTACATGATCAACCAGATCAAAGGCTTTCTTGATGTCATGGAAAACAATACCAGCAAAAATACTATATCCATTTCTAAAGAGACTAACCTAGTTCTTACTAAAGTTAGTTATAAAAAAAACATTCACACACACTTCCATCCATTTCTAAAATCAGGACTAAAATTTAGCTCTCTTTACTACTTGCTTTTCCTGCATGTTGAAAAAATATCAAATTGCAAAATCCTGTTTATACTAACAATGCTTTTCTGTAATTTTGTGTGTGTGTGTGTGTGTGAGTGAGTGCGTGCGTGTGTGCGTTAAGTACATCTTTACTATCATTTGAATTAAAAACTGTATGTGCAGCTGAATAATTTTTCTTTGTTTGTAACTGAACTCTGATGTTCAGTGGGCAGGAAAATTGGATATGCAAAATTTAATGAATGTAGTACAATGCAAATGACAAAAATATCTCAAACATTCAATGTGTCATATTCCTTGGAAGGAACAAATGTAGAAAATCTCAACAAAGTAAAATATTCAAAAGTCACATTTATCAGTGACCTAAAATGAAACCTTCACTTTCACCAAGGCAAATCCAGCTTTAGACATATTAAGATTAACATGTCATCTTGAACAGAAAATGTGAAAGAATTAACTTAAAAAGATTTAGTCCTATTATCAAATATGATGATAGTTTTGGATCCCCATTCCGAGACATTACCGGATGAACTTTAAAAAATCTTTAAGCGAGCAGCCAGATTTTTTACATGCAATTACGAATACATACCTGGAAATAAGACCTCAATATTGAACAAGCTGTCTTTAAAGTCCTTAAAGCAATGTAGATTGGATATATCTTTCTTATAAAGGTATAAACTACAATGCTGAAAACACCTGCTACACTTATCAAATCACATATAACTGCCTCATTATAACTATGCTGAAATGGATAGCTGCAAATTTGGATTTTTTTTCCCTAAGAACAATTTATGATTCAAATTTTTCACCACTACTACAGATCATAACTGCTGAATTTTCATAAAACCAAACTAATACACTTTCAAAATTAGTAAGGTCAGACATTCTTCTTGAAACATTTTTTGGGGATGCTCCATTCATGCAAGATGAGAAGTCATAAAATTGTATTTCAGATGGCCACTATGGATCCATGTTGGAGGTCAGATGGGCACATTGTTCATATAAAACCAGCTACATGCTGGGATCACCATCTGTTATGAAATTTTCAAATTCTGACAGGTCAATTTGGCATCATTTTAAGACCAACTACATATTTAGTGTGGAGCATTTTAGTTTAAAAAAAACAAAAAAGCATGACAAGTGATAGAAAGACTCTGAAGATGGCCAACACTGATCTGCATGTTTTATTTTTGGTGCTTTACAACACAGCAAAACAAGTAGGTTATTTACTGCAGAGGCAATTGGAATAAACTACCTTCCTCAAGAACTAGGGGTGAAATATTTAATCAATATATCAAGATTTTTTCCATATTGATACAAAAGGTGATGAACTGATACAAAATAATACTTACCCAATACAAGTTACTTTAATCTTCAGTAGTCATGAATAATTATTAGTTGGTTTGACCTTTTATTCTTTAAATTGCAAATTCTTCTGAGAAAGCTGTTGCAGCCACATGCATTTATTTTTGTCAGTAAAAAAAGAGAAAATATATTACACCCAAACTCGCCTTCAACAAATTAGCCAACAAATTCTAACACGGCTTGCAATCTCACCCTCCTCTGTGGACAATTCCAACTGACAACATACATCAACGTAAAGACGACATTCCAGATTTGTTCTTCAGGCATGATTAAAATACTTTACTAATCATTTAATAGCCACTTTTATGTGAACTTTCACTGTTGCTTCAAATCTTGTCTACTTCTATCAAATATGTGAGCTACACTTCAGGTTAATCATGTAGTGAAATATGTTGCACTCAATTCCGATTGGTGGGCGTTTGTTCCAGTCTAGAGTAAAACAATAACCACCAATCAAAACTGTAGCTTGTTCACTGCATGACACACCAGAAGTACTGTCATCCAAACTCAATCAAAATAGATACAAACCAACAGAGAAATTTCGCACAAAGGAGGATATTAAATGATCTGTATCATATATGGAAACAAGTTAGGAATGTCTCTGTTTAAGTTTATATATGTAATCCATGACTGAAAGTGCTGACAGGCTATGAAAAAAACAATTAGCACAGAACTGCCAAAGGGGCAGATTCCAAGCCACACAATTAGTCACCTTGTTAACTTGTAGAAGAGGAGTGAGTGTGTCAATATTTTCCTTTTCCACAAAGAGAAATGAATGTGTGAGTTTGCAGCAGTTGTTTTGCATCTAAAGGAAGTACAATGTGAAAGATCTAGATGAACCAATGACAAGTATATGTCTGTCTGTAATGTGCATGCTAGAAATACAACCAATATGTCAACACATATAAGATGGCACTACCTATCACTGAGAAATCTACTAAAGATGAACAGACCATTAGCCTAATATGTGTATTGATAATGAACTGTAGCAGTACCAACAAGATTGTTAAGATGGCTGCCTTGCTGGCCCTATTGTAAGAGTGGTACCAATTTCATCTAAGACCATGTAGACTTTGAGTAAAACCCACATCAGTATGACCATTCTGGAGTAAAAAAAGCAAAAATTTCAAGCTGGCCACCATGGTGGCCTTATTTGATATCTGAGAAGCACCATTTACATATAGGACCAACTAGACATCATAAGTCTTTAAGTGAAAACCCCCATGCTGATATGACCATCAATTAAGCAGGAGTCATGGTAAAGAAATTTCAATTTGGCCACCATAGCAGCTATACTGAATGTAAGATTGGCAGCATTTTTATCTATGAATAACTAGACATCACAAGATGTCTTTTCGTGGAAACCCCATGTTGATATAATCAAACATTCTGGACAAGTATTGACAAGATTTTGAATATGGTTACATGGCAGCCATACTGGATGTCAATTGGCACAGTGTTTAATTAGGACCAAATCAACATCATATCTTCAATAAAAACCCAAATGTCAATATGATCATCCATAAAACAAGATTGGTGATAGCAAGATTTTCAAGATGGTTACTTCTGTGTTATATTGGAGGTGATATTGGTACCATGGTCATCTTGGACCTCCTGATTTGGTAAAGTTTGTTGAAAACCACATGTTGGTATAACCATCAATCCATCCAGAAGCAGTAACGAAAACAAGATTTTCAAGACGGCCATCATTTCAGCCAAACTGGACCAACGAGACCTTGAACTGAACACGTGTGCAAAGTTATAGGTTGATCCATGTTACATGGATGGATTACAGACCACCAAATAAACTCTTCCTGCCTATGACTGGCAGAGCTAAAAATAACTGCGGCTTTGTTTGGTGATACGCATAAAGGTTGCACTGGACAACTCTGGTCGCAAGACCTTTTAGAGAAAGGAGTAAGTGTACTACACGCTTGTCTAACTGACAATTGTTTTTTGCCACATGGGCTGAATCGAATCATATAGAAGATTAAATAATGCATACTCTGCAACACTGGTGTGACCTGCATCTTACAAATGCACAGCTATATTAGCCAACCCGACACATGATCTGCACTGATGGGAATTTTGAGTGTTCTACAGCTGGATACATAAAACAACAGCTAAAAATGACCAAATACAATAGCGACTAATAAGAAACAAAAGCAGATTTTAGTAACACAATTTGATGATGTCAAGCTAGAATTTAAAACATTTGAGGAATCTTTAAGCTTAAGAATATTGTTAATTAGTCATTTCTTTAATCATTTATAATTTGATAATGAGGTACCATCAATGCATGATCATTTTATTTCTGGAATCACATTTAACGCTGAGTGGTATAATGAAAGAGTGCATTCTGTTTTAATGGTATATCTGGCTGTTGTCAGTCCCTAATCAAGAACTTTAGCAGCAATCTTGCTATTCCAAGAAGTGCTGCCTACTTAATCTATAGGTCTAGCTTGGGCTTCCTCTCTAGCTTCTTCAAGCTTTAATCAAGTTTCCACAGTACAGCTCCTAGTGGTCTGACTACAATAGGTACAATATCAATTATCACAATTATTCCAGAATACATGCAAGGTAAATTATGTCTATGTAATCTTTTCTTGCTAAATGTTGCTAAAATTTCTTTGTCCCCATTGATAATACACTGTACATTAACTGAGGTCTGACTTGGAGTGAAGTAACTGAGATTAAAATGGTCAAGTGAAATAATTATTTTATGAGCTAAATATATGGAGCTAGCCTATGTGGTTTATTAATGCCTGTATTAAATTTAATCAAGGTTGCCAACTGACTGAAAATAATTCTTGGGGAAAAAAAATTATGCAATTTTTCACATGAAACCTATGTATGGGCAAACTGTACCAAACAGTAAGCTTGAACAATCAACAAATTTCCATTTATCACTGCACAGGTACTATTGGTTGTATACACGGAGATCTCAGTGAGCCGTATTTTTATATTGGGACCCTCCATGGGAATTTTCTCAAAAATGATCAATGCATCAAATCATTTGCACCATTTTAGTAGTTTCCTCTTGGATACATTTTTCACAGGATGTAAATATGATTTTCCAATCTTATCTGATAAGTACATTAATCTGGCCAATTATTAACATTAGGGTCTACTGGAAATTAATTAGCCATGTTCTATAGCAACAAATGAACCAAGCACAAAATGATCAGGATTAAACATATCCAACCCCCTTTCAACCTATGTTATCAGCCAGTTAGAGTGAACTGGTAATATCAGAAAGTTGTTATGCATATTTATTTATATGGTATGCTTAACTTTGTCCATGATTGTAAGTTGTAAACAGAATGTTTACATAACATTTTGTCCATGATTGTAAGCTGCAAACAGCATGTTTACATAGAATCTGAGTTCAAGACCAGTCTTGTTTACAATTAGCCTAGGTATTTCTGTTGGATTGCTTCACATTCTTTCAGAACACAGATCAAGCATAAAAAAAGAATAGGAGATGTGATGATGGTGAGAATGAGAATGATGGATTAAGAAATAGTGTGTGTGTGTGTGTGATTTGGATTTTTAACATAGCTTAAACAATTTTTCAGTCATATCACTACGATGTCTGTAGTGTGGCAGTTTATAGAGATGTCTAGCACTGGGGCATCAAGCCGCAGACATGCAGCATGATGTTCCACCCAGTCACATTATCCTGACACCAGGCCAACCAGTCCTAATACTAACCTCTTAATGCTGAGCGCCAAGCGAGGCAGCTGTTAGTACCATTTTTATAAGTCTTTGGTATGATTTGGCAGAGGATTGAACCCATGACCTCCTGCATCTGAGGTTCAAGAAATAGAAAATGAATTAAAAAGCAAAGGTCCCAAAAATGAAACATCTAACACATGCAAGTACGTTGTTACTGCTGTTAAGTATACTTGGTATCCAGGATTAGTCCAATCCATTAGAGATTATGGACAGAAGGCAGTTTTAAAATTTATGGTTCTATACAGAAATCCTGGACATTTTCAATGGCCAACAAGGGAAGATAAGCAAACAGAAAAAAAGTTTGTCTTAAAAAAGGTTGTGTGCCAGACTCTGTAAACTACAAACAGTGGTTCATTAAATATTTTAAGGAAATTTAGAGTGTCTTTGAGTTGTTTCAGGGATATATACTTTGATAATAATCAAACAATTAAATGTAGCTATACAGAAACTTGATGCAGTTTGATGTACAAACAAAAGATATCAGCAGCTCATTCTTTATATATCACTGTGTGTGATATGGATTTTTAACGTAGATTTAACATTTCTGCAGTCATATCACTACCATGTCTGCAGTGTGGCAGTTTATAGTGATGACTAGCACTGTGTGATGTGTGATATGGATTTTTAATGTAGATTTAACATTTTTGCAGTCATATCACTACGATGTCTGCAGTATGGCAGTTTATAGTGATGACTAGCACTGGGGCATCATGCCGCAAACATGTAGCATGATGTTCCACCCTGTAACATTATCCTGACACCAAGTCTACGATGTCTGCAGTATGGCAGTTTATAGTGATGACTAGCACTGGGGCATCATGCCGCAAACATGTAGCATGATGTTCCACCCTGTAACATTATCCTGACACCAAGTCAACCAGTCCTAACACTAAACTCTTAATGCTGAGCACCTAGCGAGGCAGCTGTCAGTACCATTTTTATAAGTCTTTGGTATGATTAGGCAGGGGTTCGAACCTACAACACCCGCATCCGAGGCGGACGCTGTAACCACTAGGCCACAGGAGCGGTCTATATATCACTATATACTACATATACAAATTTACAGAATTTGTATATAAGATGCAAGAATTTTTACATGCTATTTCTTGGTTTATTCATTTAGCTAACTCATTAGCTAAACATACAAAATATCAAACAGCAAAAATGCATTCTGCAGGCAACTTTACATAGGAATTCCAAATTTCATAGCATCCTCTTTTTAAAACTAAAAACGTTACAACATTTTAAAGAAAATTATTGTTGCTTTTGTGTCCAGCATCAAGCAAAACAATCCTGAAATGACTCAATTGTTGTCAACTTCAAGTTGCTGTAACTTTGGTTCAAGAGTGAAAGTCATACAGGTCTTGTGGGCAAATTTACTCAAAGTAAAATAAATTTTAATTGTTATTCCAAAATTTAATACTAAAATAGTTTAACCAAAGCCTATTCAATCGTTAATGTTGAATGTTCTGTACCTTAAATACCGTATAAAAGATGAGAATTATTTATTGCTATGGACATTTACAATGGCAGCCAGGTATTAAACTGGGTTAAGAAAGAGAATGTCAAGTCTATCATAACAAATAAAATGGTAGTATGTATTTGTTTTCAATATGTGCTGTTCTCCTTGCAATATCATTGTGTGGGGCATTCAATCCAGTTTATATCTGATTACACCTTTAGGTTCACCTCGTCCAAAAATGACAACATGATTTACCATTGATATTGCCTAATGTATTTCTCAGGGAATGTAAATGATGACCTTTTAAAGGAATATGGATGAACAAGTTTCCAAATAAAATGAATAGTTGCCTTTTAAAGGTATGTGCAATCAAATTTTAACAAATGACACCCATTACTGAAAGTTGGTTCTGACTGCCTACATGACATGTATGACTTGTACTATAGTAGAGACATCTTGATAATGCTAACTGCTCTGTAGAGGTTTTAATGAACTTATCTAATTTGAAACAACTTTTTTCAATAATTTTTAAAACCTTAAACAAATTTTACTAGAGTTGCTATTAGGATATACACTACATATCCACAAAGGAATGACAATACTTCTTGCACATAAAGAAGTTTCAGTCTGATTAAAATCAGATCTCCACTGTCTTACATGAAGATCTCACAGTGACAACTTAAGGATCATGCTCTGTGACCTATGTTATTACCATGATTGCTAATTTTATCAGACAATCAGATGATGTCTTCTATCTTCGTATTTGGGAGACTGGCTGAAAAGCATTAATGAGTGCCAAACAATATTAGTCACTTTCAAAGTTTTGAAAGCTGCATTTCCATTGGCTAATTCAAAGGTTACCAGAACATGACCACTTAGAAATCATGGTCAGATCTTCATGCAGAACAGTGGGGATCTGATTTTAATCATATTGGAAGATGTTTTAAAGGGAAACTTGTATTATTTTGTGGAAAATTTAAACAACTCATTACACTGGGCTTCCTGACCAATTTAAATTACTATATATCAAAAAATTTATTCCAAAATAACTATGCTTTCATATAGGTATGAAAGAACAATGCTGTCAACTATTAACATTTATTATCAAAGTAACATTTGATTTTAGATTACAAACAAATTCTCCTATGAGCTATGGAACCAGTCTATGTGTTGTGGTAAATTTACTACTGCATTTAAAAGAATGAAAGTCATCGACTGGATGAAAATAATTACTGGAATAAATGTACACAATTTTTCAGAGAAAGCATACATATGGGTGAACTGATAGGCAGAAACAGTAAATACTTTTACCAGTTCCCTGTAATACACTAAATGAACTGTAATGGGTTAATCAGTCAGAAACACCTCATGTACAGAGTGAAACTGGCAAGAATTACTGTATAATCTAATTTTCCAGTTTCTAATGCCTAGTAACTTCATGTGTTACACTTGCTGACACAAAGATATTTCCCACTTGCTTCTGCACGAGCTCTCAAGGCGTTCATTCTGCCTTTAATTCTTATGTCTGTATGCTCTGCCATTAAGTAATCAGTACCAACCAGGTTGACTGTCTGGATCACTCAAGAAACTAAGTGTTGAACTTGTGTGTTGCTAGCATTAAAATGACATATACAAAACTACAAGATGCCTGAAATGTCAAAGGCAAAATATAGTGTTCATGTACTTGTGAATGTGTGTACGTGTGACAAAAGACAGTATTTGTATTATTCTTTATCGTATCCTTAAATAGCAGATTAAAGCTCATGTACAGCTCTGGACT
Organism: Megalonaias nervosa; assembly: GCA_016617855.1. NCBI lineage: Eukaryota > Metazoa > Mollusca > Bivalvia > Unionida > Unionidae > Megalonaias > Megalonaias nervosa. The sequence goes on along the minus strand of JAECUM010092976.1, from coordinate 24,816 downwards.
GTATCTAAATCTGATGTGTTACATTGTTTCTATTTATGTTTCAAACTTGGCTCTAACCTATAACCATTTTCATTTTATTGCTCTTGCCGCACAGGTACCATTAGATGTAAACAGGGAGATCTCAACAGGCCATATTTTCATATCTGAAGTCCCACTGCATTTTTTGCATCAATTAGAAGTTTCCTCTTGGTTAGATTGTTCCTCGGACATAAATGTGATCTGCCGGTCTAACCATGAAAGTAGAGTAACCTCACCAAACTTTAACATTACAGTCTATGGGAAATGAATTAGCTGACTGTAATGTAGAAAATTCCAGAGCAGACATAACTCAGACTACTCATTAGCACAGCATTTTTCATTAAACTAATTTAAAATTATGTCAGCAAATTAAATTATTCATAAACTAAATGAACTGCAAAAGCGCAGCATTTCAAATCCACATGCTCTTTACTGCATAATACCCATCCACCACACCCCATCCCCTAACACTGAACCAAGGGTCTTAATATAAAATCCGTCACCCATATGCTGCATCTTCATGCTACAACTGCATACATGAAGTTTAGGCATAAATATTTGAAAATGTCACTTTAATTTAAAATTTGTGCACACAGGACTTTTAGCCCCTACCTATGACCCTATCACAAACAACTCACCCACAATTCCAAATGGTTACTACAGAAGCAATGTAATCACAAAGCTTCATCAATTTCCACCCAAAGGGACAACACACGTTTTAAGAATTTTATATACATTACCTTTATAGGTTATTTTATATACCTTTTTACAGCATTTTAACATCTTTGCTGGTTATATTCCATCTTTTGTTGTACTTCATGTTTACAATTATTTTTAAGGGTTTAACGTAAAAAAGAAAAATTTATGCAATTCATTTTTCATTTTAAATTCTTTTACTTCCAGTTGGCACTATATAGCAACTATTGTGCCATGGGACAAATAATGCTACTAAATCCATATACCCAGTGGTTTAAGAGAGGTAGTAGCCAACAGACAGACAGACAAGTGGACAATCTCCCAATAAACCATTTTTTAAATAAAAGCATTTGGAAAATTAAATTACATCTGAAAATTTTACTGCATTATTTGACATCAGGTTTTAAGGCGTTGGTGAAGATCTCAGAAAAATCAGATGAAAAAAATTTATTCAACTTTGGATTCAAACATGTTTTGACAACCAAGATGTACAAAAACGACTGAACAATGATGCTGACAAACTAGACAAGCTTAGTGCTCAATGTTTGATTTTAAAGTTCCACACACTGCCCAGGTTATATATACTTTAATATTGTCCTTGTACTCTGCAGGCCAATATGTCATGCAATTAACTCTGCTTAGTCATAGATCTATTTTTTGAAATGCAATACAAACAGCTTACAGAGTATCTATTTGTTGCTCATAAATACGTGAATCACCAATCAATATGCAGTATAAACTTACAAACACAAAAGCAGTATTTAATATGAAATTTGTTCTCTTGTGCAAGCAATGGACTTCATTACCTGTTCTGTTGGTGTGTAGTCTTTCTGTCTAACTATATGTACTCTGTCTAAAAAACTGAAAAGAAAAATTGAGAAGTTCAGTAATCTATTAACAGTTCTGTTCATGCATGGCATTTCTCATTCATCATACACATTCTGTCTACATCATTATCTAAAATTAAAGGACACATACACACACACACACACACATGTGCACATATATATATATATATATATATATATATATATATATATATATATATATATATATTAGTTGAACACCTTAAAGGGACTGATGCCTCCATTGTTAAGAAATTTAAGAATTTGCAGGAATCCAAAGTCAGATCCTCACTTCTTTTCAACTGTAGAGCACCATACTATTGGATATTCTTGAGAAACTCAAACATAGGAGATTTGGTAAGAACGCTATTTTCTTATGTGTCTGAGCTGACATGTTCACAAGATATATTAACTACAGGACAAAATTGATTTTCATGGCAACTGACCTTAAACCTAATGTCATAGATAGAAAGTCATTCAACCTGTGTCAATGTCAAGATCCCCTGTGTGCTAAGTTTAGTAAAATCAATAATACTTCTGTTGGTGCAAAAAAAAACAAGCTATCTAAGTGGCATTATTCAAGGCATTCATCAGATAAATCCACCAGCTAGATTTGGCCCCAAACCCCCAATCCATTCATATTTGTTCATGTGTTATGTGTAGGCTCGTACAAAAGTAACAAAAGAAAAGAGTGAAGCCAACAAGCTTTGTAAATTTAACAAAATAATTTATTTCCCTAGAAAACAATGTAAAATTATGAAATAGGACTTATGGTTTGTGAATACAATCCAAAATTTAATCCTACAATTGAAAAATATAAGTCCTATCACTAAACAGTTTCTAATTGAATCCAGGTTCGAATCTCGATGACATTCCAATATGGAGGCGATGACATCAGATAAGGTCATTGTACTGGTGGCAATAGATCCTCGTTTGAATCACAGTTTATAATGTTTCCATTTAGAATTCCAGAATAAATTTCCACTGAATGTCTTTCTCCCAGAACTTTTATAAATATGAAACACTTGTGTAGTTTTCTAGAGAATGAATTATTAAATTCCAAAAAACAGATGAACTTCAAAACAATCTGGCAACAACAATAATAACCTCTTGAGCCCCCAAGGTTTAAAATACAACTCAATAGGTCTAGTCGAAAATGGCTGTTTTAAGCCTCGATTTTAGATCACATGGTAGCTCACGTGACAGGCGACATAACCGCTAATTTGAACAGCGCAATAAAAAAAATGCCATTTATCACATATGCAAGAATAGCCCTATCTAAGAATCAAATTCTCACACTGGAAATAAAATAAAAGAAAGGTTGTTACAATTCAGCTAACACGTGGGCCAAAAATGACCTTGGTAATAGCCAATCATATTCACCCGATGTTTACAAGATCTACGAACCAAGATGAGCTAAAAATAGTGCTTAAGCAACGGTTACATTCTAATCAGGTCAAGCTAAATTTCCGAAAAGAGACTCAAATCCAATGAAAATTATCATTACAATAAAATGTAATGAAACAAAATTAAAATAAAAAAGAATTTAAAACTAACACACAAGTAATTAAATTACATATACGTAACATATGTTATCATACTCCCAACCCAGTTGAGTTAAAAACCCAGAGTCAAGACCTTTGACATCAACATCTGAGTGCAGACTATGAACTTGTTCGTTGGAATCCAAATAAATACAATGTCACTGTGTCCATAAGCTCAATGAAGTACAAAAATGCAAGCGACAACTTTTTACTTGATCCCAAGGTCAATTATGTCTAGTTTTCAAAACTTCTTCACAAAAGTGCCATTATGTTGGCAGTCAGATCAGCAACATTTTCATTCACAACCAATTAAATATGTGTTTGGATGTATGTGTTTGGATTTTTAATGTAGCTTTAACAATATGAGTCATATCATGATGATGTCTGCAGTGTGGCAGTAGTGATGTGTAGCAATGGGGCATCATGATGTGGACATGTGGCATCATGTCCCACCCAGTCACACTATCGTGACACCAGGCCAACCAGTCCTAACACTAACCTTTAATGCTGAGTGTCAAGTGAGGCAGTTGCTTGTACCATTATTTTAAGTCTTTGGTATGACTCATCCAGGATTCAAACCTGCAACCTCCCACATCCAAAGCAGATGCTTTAACCACTTGGGCCACCGGAGCGGTCAATTAAATGCCATGAGAAGTGTTTTAATGAATCTCCAACTCACTGCCATTACTCGAGAGGAGTACTGGTAGTGATAACAAGATTTTCAAGATGGCCTGTATGGTGTCATACTGAACACACACAGCCACACGTTACTATAATAATGTTGTGGTGAAGATCCAATGCTGACATCACCATCAATTTTGGAGGAGATATCAAGGACGGTCATCAATACAGTCATCTTGGATGTTATATCAACATCATTGAGTGTGGATTTGTTTTTTCTTTAAGACATTAGCATGGCCATCCATTTAGGGTAAGTAACTGTTAAGAGATATTTCAATTCTGATAGTTCACACTGGCATTATTTTCATTTAGAACCAACCCTATATACAACTGATCAGCAATATTTTTATTTAGCAGACCTGCCAAGTTAACAAGACCTTCTCAGTAAGGCAGTTGCTTTCTTTTCTTCAGGTTGGGACAGTTTTCAGTAAGATGAAACAAAATATAATGTACTGCTACTGTCAAGCTGAAAAACAGGCTTTTAAAAGTCAAGAAGTGTGATTCAAGACTGATGTACCAGCAGTAAACATGGTGTTCGACTCAAAAGTTTGTAAAAGTTTACTAACCTCAATTACCTCCAGTACAGTTTCACAAACTGGAGTTCCAAACGCTATGGAGCTCAATGGCTTCTTGGTATCTCTCAACCTGACATAATCCTTATTTAAAAAAAAGCTATGGTGACAGCAATCATCTTGCCTGCCATGTTACATACTAAAATCAACACAAGATGTCTACTAAATAAATTGTTGCCCTTCATGCTTTTTCCCTCCAGGAATATAAATACAATGTATTCCATTTTATTCTTCTGTACTATTGAAACATTTAAGATGTTTATTTTCCCTTTCGTCTTGACCACTCGCTTGTTGGATGCCATAAAAAGAAGACAATAGCTTGATCCTGCAGACTTTCTGAATCACAAAATATGTGCAGTTTAAAGCGCCAGAGATACTCTGGTACAGTTATTCTGGTATCCTGACCAATTCTAATGAGTCTAATATGAAACCCAGATCCGAATCAAACATGGACAAGTCAGTATCCGCATCTTACTGCAAACAATTGTATTCCATTATTTGTGCTTTTATTCCTTAAGTCCGTTTTTTAAGGATAATTTCCGTTAAGACTTAGCAAAATCATAGGGGTTGGCAGGTCCGATTTAGGACCAACAAGACATGTTAGAAGGTCTTTTAGTGAAATCCCCATGTCAATAAGACCATCCATTTATGAGGAATAGCAATAACAAGTCTTCCAAGATGGCTGGTGTGGCAGACATACTAGTTGTCAAATCAGCACCATTTTCAATTAGGACCAACTACATATTTTATGACTTTCTTAAAAAAAGAATTCCACATGGATATGACTATTCAGGGCAAGTTACAACAAGATTTCAAGATGGCAACCACTGTAGTCAAATTAGATGTCTAAGAGATTTTCACCATGGCTGCCATGACAGAAGTACTGGATGTCAAATTACCACCATTTCTAGGAACAACTCATTTTAAGACGTCTTTCAGTCAAAAGTCCTTGTTGATAAGACGATATGTTCAGGGCAATTTGTGAAAAGATTTTCATGATGGCCGTGGTCACACTGGATGTCAAAGGGGCAGCATTTTCAATGAGAATCAACTGGAAAGCTTAAAGAATCTTTTGGTGAAAACCCTATTTCAATATGGCCATCCGATCAGGAGAAGTAGCAAACAAGACTTTTTGAATGTCTGTCATTGTAGCCATCTTGGATGTAAGACTGATATCATTTTCACTCAAGACCAACTAAATACAACAAAATTTCAGGTAAAACCCCAGATCAATATGACTATCATGGCCAATATATTGGATGTAAGGTCAGCACCATCTGCATTTATAACCAATCTGACACCAAGATGAATGTTTGTGCCATGTTTCAGGGCAATCCTACAATTACTTTTAAAGTAGCAACAACAAACCAATGCTAATGGACTGATGAGAAACAATGGATGGACATTGGTCTGTTGGTGGACAAACTGACCATCCAATAAACCACTGGTCTCAAACATGCGGCCCATGGGCCGCATGCAGCCTGCCAAGCCGTATCCTGTGGCCCACAAAACTAAGGTGGTGTGTCCCTTGGACCATAGAAAATGCCCTCATGCGGCCCTCAGGATGGTTTGAGTTTGAGACCCCTGCAATAAACCCTTCTGGTTTATGACCAGTAGGGGTGTGGAAAGCCCAAGCATGATTGAGATTATTGATTCTGGTTGGGATTTATTAGGCACAAACAAAATGCGTGTTTCCTATCACACTGGTTTTAAAATTAGGGTAGGTAGGTAGTTTTTTGTTTTTAAACACTGTATATATTATAATGAACAGTATATATAATGTACTAAGACCTTCAAGTAGTGGGCTAAACCAGCTCAATCAGAAGCACAAAACATTTCAGGATTTTTTAAAATAAAAATTTAAAAATTTTATTTAAACATTATTTATATTATGGTGTTTAGTATATAAAATGTACCAAGTACTTCAAGCACTGGGCTAAATCAGCTCAATCAGATGCACAAATCAATTTCGGGAATGTTTTTTTTTAACCCTGGGGAGATAAAGTGCTAGGGTAGGCATGGAAAAATAGGGCCGGTCAGCTGACCGGAAACACATATTTTGGGGGGCCTTATTAGCTGATATTAAACTAGAAATGTGTTCATGGAACACAGATGCCCCACCAATGCCTAAAACCTGACCTAAGTGCAAATCTTCACCAAGGTATGATGGAAGGACAGACAGATTGAGAGAGAGATGGACAAACAAGCATAACATTATATGCCCCACCAAGCAAATTGGGATCCAACAAAATTTAAGTATAGGCATTTTTAAAGTTTTTCAAGGCCCTCTTTTCGTAGGCTCAACTGCATATAAAAGTATGCATGTACAAAACTGCAAGTCCTCTGAATACCATGTGTATCTGAATAAAGAAAATAAATAACTTTTTCTTGTCCGAAACTTGGGTCCAAAAATGTAAATTCAGAAATTAATGTGTTGAAAATGTGAAATTTAGTTGGCAAGCAAAAATACAAGTTGAAATTAATGCAACCTGCCAGATGTAACTGCAACACCTGTATTAAGCCACCTGTTCTGACATCACTTAAATTCATGAAACATGGTTACATTATTTCCAATCCCTAAAAGTCAACAACCTAATGTGTCATTTTCCCATCATTGCTTATGTAGACATGAGTTTTTAAAGGCTTAACACATAACCTAAGAGTAGCTTGTGAATTTAAAGCATGGTAGTACCATATATACTTGTTTATAAGTCAAGTCAAACTGCAAACAACAAAATTTCTAATATGTCAAGGCATAATGCACCTGCAGATCAGGGTCTAAATTGTTTGTTCTACTGATCATTCCTAACAAATGGCATTATGCAATGGCAGATCTGGGTCTGTGAAGTTTGCAGTTGGAATCATCTTATAGGCAAGTATAAATGGTACTTCATGTTTACATTTATTTGGCAAGGTTTATCTTCATCAAGCTTTCTGTGCAATTTCTTTATATGTACAATAAATACATACATACTATGCTGCATATTTACCTACAAGTACGAACTGCCACAAAGCAAATTCAAGCCTTACAGCAGATTCTTGTGGCTTATTTAAGGAGACTTCTCTTCAGAAGATCAAATATGCCAACTTTAATACTTGAACTATTGTTAGGATATATATTTTGCATTGTAGTTGACCAGCTAGTGGACAAATACACAGAATTATTTAAGTTATCAGGCTGTTCTGATAGTTTTTTTTTTAGCAGAATGGCCAATTATTCATACCATATATACTTGATTATAAGACGAGACCAACTGCAAACTGCACAGATCCCGTATCTGCATTGCATAATGCACCAGCAGATCTTGGTCTGTGCAGTTTGTTAGGAGTGATCAGTAAAATAAACACTTACCCTGATCTGCAGGTACTTTATTCTACAGCAGGTCTGGATCTTTGTTGTTTCCTGTTTGACTCAACTTATAAACGAGGATATATGGTATCAAATCAGTGTCCCCAAATACTTGTAAGGTTTTATTCAGTGAATACTGTTTTCTGTACTCACTGAGGAAGTGAAAATGGATTATTCTATTTGATACTAGTTGTTCCATTGGACTTGACAGACACACACACAAGTAATAATTACTGTATATGAAGTATTTTTAAAATTATGTTGCTAACAACAAAGTTTTCAACTGGAATACTAGGATTCTTCTTTGAATTGGGCTGTGAAGACATCACTATCTTATAAGACAGGTGACCAAATTCCAAGAATATCTGGGTAGAAATAAGTAGTATACATTAATACTGTACAGTCAACCCTCACTTTACTGTCCCTCAGTATGCTGCTGACCATCTTATAACAGTATGGTCATGAATCCCATCAAACTGATTGAATTTTGTTTTGTCATTGTTGCTTGAAAAATTTCTATAGATTTTTAGTTCTTGGCTAATGAGAGTCAATATGTGATTTCACACCATAAAACATCTGTATTTTTGTTCTGATGCACTACTGTGACTACTGTGACACAGCGTTTTTTAAAGATCCTTCAATATTTAGCCCCCTCACTTACAACATAATCACTTTCATAATGTTAAAAGGTGCACTTTACTTCAGTTTCAATACAGTCCCTATGGTTGGCATCATATAACCAGCAAGATAAAATATAATTTGAAGGCATGCAATGAATTATTTAGAATACAGGTATCTAACAACTTGCTCGAATTTTGCATTCATGATATTTAACATTTTTTAAATTTAATTTTTTTTGTGGAAACTGAAAAAATAATGAAATTATCTGTCTAAAACAAAAAAAAATTAGAATTCATAAATGACTAAAATGAATGGTATTAAAGTTAAGTGAATTACATACTTTGAATGAAAATTAAAGGCAGTGAAACCAAAAATTTCCAGCTACACTATTTAGAGCTATGCAACCACTCTTGGGAATGCAACAATCACCTATATTAGGGGTATTAAATTTATTTTTATTGTTGCCTGCAATCCATACACTCCAGTGGTTATAGCATCCACCTTGGATGTGGGAGGTCATGGGTTCAAACCCCTGCCAAGTCATACCAAAGACTTATAAAAATGGTACTAACAGCTACCTTGCTAGGCTCTCAGCATTAGGAGGTTAGTGTTAGGACTGGTTGGCCTGTTGTCTGGATCATGTGAAGGGGTGGGACATTATGCTACATGTCTGCGGCATGATGCCCCAGTGCTAGACATCACTATAAACTGCCACACTGCAAATATTGTAGCAATATGACAGAAAAATTGTCAAAGCTACGTTAAAAATCCAAATCACACACAAACAAATAAAGTATTCAAAACAATTTTTTCCTAAAACCATTTGTGACAGTACAAAAACTAAAGCACAAAATCTTAACACTGTTGATGAGTATGATGCAAGGGTAAAAAATGATACCTTTGTCTAGTTCCAATGTATGTCACACAGTTTACCCATGCATAAAACCATATGGGATATGTCTAAACCACAGGAGTGCAGTCATGGACACTGTAGATGACATTATTATGCTTGTGTCTGTAACGTTTATTGCAGTTTAAGTACTGAAATGACAAATTCTGCCAGTCTATTCTGTGATTTTTATTTACAACAAAATTTACTGTTAACTTTTTATGCTCCTTTTTGAAGATGCAACAGAAAACACTATATTTTCCAAAGCTATATCCATTCTGATTTTCCAACATGATTTCCTTGTGAGAAATGAGAAAAATAATCCATCACATACTGGTGGGATTGGGAAATCACACCATCTGGATCAGACTCTGGGGCACTTGTTAAGGGTTTCTTCTACATGTTGGGAACCAGTCATAGGTACATTTTTTAACAAGTTCAAAGTGACATGGCCTACAAGCTGATAGTTGATATGCAGGGCCCTGGGTGGCTGAGTGGTCTAAACTGCATGCCTTTGCAGATCACTGTTGCCTCACCTCTATCCACATGGGGTCAACTCTCAACTCTGCCAAGGTATGTCAATGACAAAACTTCACATTTGTTGGTGGTTCTTCATGGGGTTTTCCCAGGTTTTTCTTCTACCAAATATACTGGCCACCATGTACAGCCCATCATCTGCTGAAAACTTTTGTTAAACCCACAAAACCAAACCAAACATGCTGATATACACATGGGGGGGGGGGCTAATTTTAATTATGCAATACTTAACTATCACTACTGTATAGCTTTTACTTTTGTGTTGGAAAACCTGGTCTGTTTTATGTGAATACATTCTCCCAGAGTGGATAATTATCACTAAGACATCATGTACTAGTGGATCTCACATGCCCATGTGCAGTACAGTCATCTTTATCATAGATGATGATTACACCAGAACATCGGAGCAGGGTGGGAGGAGGGCATTTGGCAACAGTTCCACAAAGTATTACATATTTAAATTAGTTTTATCCCCCATCCACCCCAGCAACATTTTAATAGCAAGAATAACTTGCACATTGTTATTGCATAACTGAATTTGTCAGGTGGGTATGAATCTGAACCAACTGCCAAGCCCTGAATTTAAGTGTATTGGAAATGGCAGCCCTATAGCCCTTGAGAGTTAATACTAAACACCACTGAAACAGAACAAAACAAAATCAGCAAATGAAGATACTTAGGGACAGCCAGAATCTACATTTCATATTGCACTAATCACAGATTTTCCACATGGCACTATAGACCTTGGACACTGAACATCTTCTGGCCTGAATGATGCAACTAGCAGTATGTCCTGAAACCTGGAGGGGGGGGGGGATCACCCAAGATAAACCAAGCCATGAAGGTGGAGAATCTGTGGGCTGCTGAGAAGGGAAGCACTGTGCTGCAAAGATCCCTCCTGTGAGGTACAGACCTCAGTTGATCTATAAAGAGGTCTAGAAGATTGCTGAACCAGAACCACCTGGTTATGAGAATGTGTCAGCAGTGGAAGTTTTGACCTTTTCTAAACCTTGAGGTAGCAGTTGGAACAGTGGAAAAGTATACATGAACAGAGGACATCATTGAAGCTGAAAGCATCCACAGCTCATGCTCTCTGTTGTTGAGCCAGGTTGCAAATAAATCCACCAAAGGCTTCCCCCACAGTGAGAAAGGGTCTCTATTATTGAGCGGTGAAGACCATTCCACAAAGACTTTATTTCTGGATAGAATGTCTGTTAATAAGCTTTTTTCCCCCACAGAATGTGGAAAACTTGAAGGATGATGTTCTCTGAGGTTGCCCAGTGAAGGAGGTTCCAGACCTCCACAGAGAGGAGATGTGCTCTGACACATTTTGTTAGAGGACACCGTAGCACCATGCCCCCTTACTTCATCAATGCACCCTTGCAAAGTTAGAAACACCGCTTGCATTTCTAGATTGTTAATGTAATGTTGTCCAATGTTTCCCACCACCCCCAAATGGGCACCCAAACAAAATATTGATGCTATGGCAAACAGATAGGAGTGGGGGTTGCATGAAAACTCTAGGTATAGAAGCAATTCCTAAGAGCTAAACTGGGAGCGAGGACATGGTCTCCATCTTTAAATGTTCCTTCAAAAGACACTGGTTTAATAGGTAGAGATTGATTATGATACGAAATTTCACACTTAAGTTGGTAACCAGGAATATTCTGGAGTAGAATACAGGAGACTGATCATGCAGGACACTCTCAACTGCCCCTTTCTGCATAAAAGTGTTTGCACCTCTCCTCTTAATTTCACTAGATTAGATTGGTGAAAAAACTTGGGGGGCCTTGATAAAGGGGCTGTTCCCAAACTGAAGTCAGTAAACCCCCCATCCAATCTTGGAATCCTCACTCACAATAGAATGTACCCACGATTCATCAGTGATGCTCAGGCCTCCAAAAAAATCCCTAAATAACAACTGCAGGGATGTTTGAGAAAGAGAAATGCATGACAGGAGAGGGTGCAAGTCCCTATGGCTGTCTCCACCAACCTACCTAGAAAAGGATGGTCCTCCTATAGGTTCCTCAGCTATTTCCACTCTGAACCCTACTGACAAGGAGGTCTCATCTGAGGTTGTGCATGGGACTGTGGCTGCACCTGTTTGAAAAATTCAATGGATGGCCTGTGGGGACGATTCTATTTAGTGTGCTTCCTGGCCAATTGCAGTGGGCCAGGAGTAGATGTTAAGGATCTATGTAGAAGATCCTTCAAATCTTGTGAAGCCACATTAGGGATGATTATAATGGAGTAGACCTTAAAAGGTCTTTACTGTGGTTTCGTAATACATTCGAGGAGTCCAGCACAACATCGGAGCATATGTACAAAAGTTTGGCAAATAAAGCATTGCAGCAGGAAGTGAATACCAGGATGTCTTGGCCACAGCTTCCAGCATCCTCTATAATGCAGCTGGATTCAGAAAAGCCTCCATCAGCATACTAAACAAAATAGCTGAGATGAGATCGGCATGGGAGGCTATGGTGACCAGAAGCTAGACTTGACACTCAATAGCTTCTATTGTTTTAATAGGAGGGCATATCCAGGTTCCAGTTCAAATACCCACTTGTGATGCAACTGCGTCCAACTGGGGAGGTTTAATGGACTACTTTGGGGAATGAACCCAGCAATTAAATGTGGAGACCTTAGGTGTTAATGTAGATGGATGAATGGATCACCCTTTAAGCCAGTGAGCAACATCTTGACCTGATGAAAAACTCTTATGATATTTCTTCAATCATAGAGGAATGAGGAAGAAGCAGAAAATCTGGTTGTGGACGAGTCTGAGAGATCTTTACCAAGACAGAAAGGATCTTCTTGGACTGTGCACAAATCCACTTTTAAAAGGTGGTCAACTTCATTTACTGCCTTATCAAAGGACCATCCTCATACAACTAAGGAGCTGATGGGCTTCATAGGAGACATCAAATGGGCTGTTTCTACTTCAAACTCATTGGAATTAACGAGGATAAATAAGGCATCATCATCTAAAACACTCTGAGATGGGGAGTGTATGGACATCAATATGTCCTTCAGTGGAAGTGACAAGCATACCTGGCAACTGATCGCCTGACATTGAATAATGACTGGACAGGTCACCAGATATTATTGGGGCTATGTGAGAGGACAATGATGGGGACTGATGATTCCTCCACCCTCTATGTATATGTCTGAAGTCAGCCAGGGGACATAATGGACCAACTAACCCGAGGTGGAGGTCCCCACATGCTGTACAGATTCACTGGCATAATTGGAAAAGGGGGATACCAGTTCTGTCCTCTTCCCTCTTCTGGACCTTCTGGGCAGAATTCCAATCGTGTACCAGGTGTGATGGTAAAGTGGAGAGGAGGAGGAACTTGGGCTGATCCCTATCTCCATACCAAGGCCTCTTTGTAATGACCTGGTCAGAATGGTGTAAAGTTGGCAATCAGTATGAGGTGACAAATAATACATTAGTTTCAGTTGTCTGGCCAGGATTGGCCTACATCCCAGTGAATTGGAAATCCCAACCAGATGTAGAATCTAGGCAACCTAGACTAGCATGAAATTGACACACCAATAGTGATGACTTCCTGCAGTTAATTTACCACTGCAGCACATACCATACAACATTCATGTATTTTCTGAGAGTAACTCTCAAGTAATATTCAGATTCATATCTGACCCATTTCACACCACAGAATCAAGTACATCAGCAAAAAATGTCCTTCTGGAGATACAAAAACTAGTGCATACAAGCATTAATAAACTGACAACATAACCAGTACAATGATTATAATACAAAGAAATAATAAATGATACCATTTATTTCAAACGAAAACAGGTAGAAACATATCGAACAAAGAAGAAGAAACTTCTAGCATTATTTTTTCATGTAACTTCAGGTATGCTGATACTGATTGGAGGTAAAATAATTAATCAATATATCGATGTACTGATACTTTTCCAATTCTATATCATACTGATACAAGGGGTGAAGAATCAATACAAAATGATACTTACCCAATACAATTTAACTTCAGCAGTTATTAATAATTATTGATCACTTGCCTTTTCATTCTTTAAACTGGAGACAGACATTGCAGGTACATGCACTCATCCCAGCCAGTAAAACAAAAATCCATTGACGACACCTACTAATCTTCTGCTGATTAACAAACACAAAGTGGCAAACTCACGTGGTTTGAGATATGCCCCCCATGACCCACCCCACCAGCTGCATGCTGATTATTTTATCCCATCTGCATGCTCAGCCACTGATAACATATATCAGTGTAAAGAAGACATTCCAGATTTGTTCCCCATGTACAATTAAAGTACTTAACCAATCATTTAATAACCACATTAAGTGAAGTTTGTGTTACTTCACATCTTGTCTACTTGCATCAAATCTGAGGACTACACTTCTGGTGTTACATGCAGAGAAATATGTCACATTTAATTCTGACTGGTGGTTATTGTTTGTTCCAGTCCAGATTAAATAATTACCACCTGTCAGACCAAACTGTGGTATATTCACTGCATGACAAACTGGAAGTATTGACATACAAACTCAATCCAAATAGATACAAAGTAACAGAGCAACTTTGCACAAAACTAGCTATTAAAATAATCTGTCAAGTACTTAAATCATACATTTGGAACAATTTCATAATATCTCCTTTTATGCTGATATTATAATCAGTGACTGAATATGCCAACAGGACAAAATGAAAAAGTAGCTCAGAACTGGCATGGGGGCAGATTCCAAAATGCAGTGATTATAGTCATATATATAATTTGCAGAAGAAGAGCAGGTGTTGTTAACAATTTCCTTTTTCATAGGTAGAAATGAGTGTGGCCATGGCAGTTGTTTTGTATCTGCAGGGAGTACAATGTGAAGGATCTGGTTGTCAATCTCCACTCCCACACTCCAACTTTTCTAGACAAGATTTCCTTTGCACAAGGAAACTGCAGTATTTCTTTTGTTTTGAAGATAGCACCACACTGACATCCAAATTTAGGTGAAGACATAAAATTCGTAATAAGTTGTTTTAAAAACGTTCATGCAGTGCAAAACAAAGAGTGTGGTAGCCAAGATGAGTCCTGCATCTAAACAAATGGAGCAGCCTGATTGGCTGGCCTAAAAGCTCAAACAAAAATCACTGACACCTAACAGAAAACACCTATGTTATCTTGTCAAGGATGAAAATGGCATATGAACAGATGAAAAGTCTACATGTCTACATCCGTTTGTAATCTGCATACTAGAAATTTAACCAATATGTAAACACATAAAATGGCACCATCCTACTGCTGACAGGACATCTAAAGATGAAAAGACCATCAAATCTAACACGTGTATCGATAATGTGTATCAATAATATATCATACTGAAGGCTGTGTATTATGAATATTATCTATACGCAGCAGAAGCATATTGTTTCACCCCTAATAATGTTAAACAATATGATCTTTACAAAAGAAATGAATACCAAAATATTCATTAAATGCATGTACCACTCAGAGCCTCCATGAATTAGCTTCAGTCAAGAAGAATCACAGGGTGTGCAAATATCTCCGATTCTCCCATCAACTTGGCATCTCCCATCAAACTGTCAAAATCACACTACTCAGAAAGTGAATCAAGAACTACAATCGATCAGCTACAGTTCTTATGCTGAGTATTAAAGTACTTCATTTAATTTGTGTGTTTTTTTTAAATTTCTCTTACACCTTATTCTTTAAATGATAATGTTTTATTCTGGTGATTTTGAAAAAGCAAAATAATTTTCTGAGTGAAAAAAATCAACTGCTATCCCTCAAAAGTTCTTAAATTTTTTATTGGAGATGCAAATGTACAAGTCATATACTGGATACAAAATTTAATTCAGAAAATTCACCAGAAATAGGAATCAACATGCACGAGTCTTAAATAGATGCAAATATATATTACCTAGAATTTTATCTTTAAATCTGATCAAAAATAATTTACATTGGTACATAACTGATTTAAAAGTAAATGGACCAAAAATAACTTAAACTGATGCTCAACTGTGATTTAAAAGTAAAGTATGAAACTCATTTTAGTATTTGGTGGGCCATGGAAGAGCAGTTGGCATGCAGTGTCAGACTTATAATCCAAGGGCCCTGGGTCTGATACTTGCCCAGACCAGCTTGGGTCATTTTGTTCTTGGGAAAAAGCACTTAGTTCCCATGATGTCAGCATGATATCTAGTCAATAATGTGCTACAAGTGCTCTTACCCTAACAACCAATTCTTAGAGTACTAATATTTAAGGCTTATCACTGGAATTCTTATAGTACTTATTTAAGACTTATCACTTGGAATTCTTATAGTATTTATTTAAGGCTTATCACTGGAATTCTTATAGTACTTATTTAAGGCTTACCACTGGAATTCTTACAGTACTTATTTAAGGCTTACCACTGGAATTCTTACAGTACTTATTTAAGGCTTATCACTGGAATTCTTATAGTACTTATTTAAGGCTTATCACTGGAATTCTTACAGTACTTATTTAAGGCTTATCACTGGAATTCTTACAGTACTTATTTAAGGCTTATCACTGGAATTCTTACAGTACTTATTTAAGGCTTATCACTGGAATTCTTACAGTACTTATTTAAGGCTTATCACTGGAATTCTTACAGTACTTATTTAAGCCTTATCACTGGAATTCTTACAGTACTTATTTAAGGCTTATCACTGGAATTCTTACAGTACTTATTTAAGGCTTATCACTGGTAAACTCTAAAACTGCAAACAACAGTTTTCTTGAATGTGGATCATCTTTCCATGGATTCATAACCATCTTTAAAATGATCAAACCACCTCAAAACTATAGGCTCTGACAGAATTGCATCCATAAATATTATCTACATTGGTTTTAGAATACCCTAAGAGTGCCTGGATGTTACAGTATGCTCTTTGTTCAGTAGCAGATTTGTCCTCCTGTAATTTATTTGAAGTTATATCCTACTCATAAATCTGCATCTGCAGGTGTCTGGTGTGCTGCAAATCACTTTATAGAAACATGTTTTGCCTATTTTGATTGCCATTCAATTTACTAACAGGTTAAAAAAAATTATAACAAAATACACAGCTCTCACGACATGGCCTGCTAATTGTAACGGGTCTTCACGTTTCTTTATGTTGACATTTTTCAATTTTTACTGTTGTTGTTGTTGTTGATCTTGAAACTACGCTTTCTTTAATAGAAAAATAAGAAAACCACAGAGGGTCCTTTATGGAGAAGTGAGCTCCAAGGTTTACTGAAAACTTAAAATTTCCAAAATTGGCATGAAATTACAGCATCTATATTTTAACTAACAGAACAAAAAATTGACTTCAACACTGTTGTTTCTTGAAATAAATGTCCAGTGTCTATTTTAACCAAAAAAAATTTCTCTTTTTGTTGTGAATCAACAATAATACTTGAATGTATCCAATTTCACATGCAAAAAGCAGAGATGTATTAATAATTTTTAACATGTGATTTGTGGTGAATCCTCTTTGTGTAATGTTTTTGACAATCTTTCAAAGGTTGCTTATCTTGAAAATAAAGTTAATTTGAACAGAAAAGCAAATAACATTATGAGAAAAAGCTGTAATTTCTATGTGATTGTACTCCCCCAGCCCACCCCACCCATCAATGTCCATCCCTTTCTCAATTTTTCAGAGGTCCCTCAGTAATCCTGGTCTTGCTTATGTTACTGTTCATGTTTCTGGACCCCCATTGTGTCTGAGTTATCATCAGAGAAGTGTACTTCAGATGATGCCTCTAAATACCAATTTACACAACTCTGCAAGTAACTGTGTCAGAGAAAATGACCTAAATGCAAACCCTGGCTCGAGTGTTGATGCCAGATGGTTGGATCCACAGATATCATCAATCCATAACCCAGAACAGCTTTGCAATACAGCCAAAAATAAAATCACTGTCATGTGAACTCACACCAACAACTGCTAGAATTTGAGATGTTCTTTCAAGGCTAACTCTTTTAGGCCAAACATTACATTGGAGGGGGGAAGAGGGGATTTGTCTTGATAAAAAGAGAAATAAATATATCTATATATTAGTTTATTAATATGATATCAATTATCTTGTGGTAAAAAAAATATTAAAAACATTTTTCGAAAGAAAGTCACAGGCACACTACCCATACCATGAAAATTAAAAGGTCAGTCCCTAAAATGATGTACTTATCATGGCTGCTAGTCCATCGGAATATCCTCTGCCTTTTCCATGAAGTCAAGAAACTTTGGACAAAATTTGTTGCCACTAGGAACTACAGGTATATTCTGAACAACTTTTGTTCACATGGAATAATATGGCAGCTTATGGAGAAAAAAAATCACAATTAGAACATTCTCAGCCTTTGCTGTCATAACATGTGGTGCACTCCACTAGAAGCAAATCACTAAACACATCAAACTGATGTATATTCCTACAACTGTTTTTGAGGTTATTTCATGACCTGATGGAAATGGAAGAGTGATGTTCCTACAGGGCTGCTGGTACTGCCCAGTGTTTGCATTTTTGAACTTGTTTGCCAATGTTGCTTCCATGTTAATCAGTGTTTATTATTTATGAAGCTTCAGTGGGCAAATATTTAAAGCCAAGATTTAATACATTCTTCGTCACACCCACGATTTGATCTCTGAAATTGTTGTTGTTGTTGTTGTGGGGCTTAACGCCATTTTTCAGCACACGATAAGCCATACATGGCGGCCAGTATTAATGGTGGAGGAAGAAACCGGGAAATCCCCAGAAAGAACCACCAACCCAAGAGAAGCTACTGGAAAGCTTTCTCACATATCCAGATCTCTGAAATCATTTTACTCTGCACAGTCAAGACTAAGCACAGAATAATTTAATACCTGGACATTTGCTTCTGCGATCAAGTATTCAGTAAGACTCAGAATGGACTGGATCCTGACTGTAACTTAGTTGAATTCATCAAAGAAAGTTTATTATTATTATGCATTTATTAGTGGTGTGATTGGTCAGAATTTTCAACAATGTTTACCGTACTGTAAACTGCTATCTTAAAAAGAAAGAAAAAAAGATGTAAATTTGACACACAACATACCTAAATCATGTCATCTACTGGTTGTCCATCGTAAGTACGTGTCGCAGCATATTTAAGGTTTTATTAGAATAACCTGGTCACAGCAATATTCATGGAATTGGGTCTGTTGTAATGGAAACTATGACCATCTAACTGCCATGAATAAACCCAATAAAAAAAAAAACAACAAAAAAAAACAAAAATGCCAGATGAAAATGGCTGCAATGACAACCACTTCACTATTTTCATGGAATAAAACTTTCCCCATTCCTACTTGACATAAAGGGGTCCAATCAGAACATGCTCAGCCTCTTCCATCGAGAACAAAACCTCTGGTATAACTGATCACCAATGAGAACTACATTATGAACTAGTTCACATGGATAAACATGGTGGCCAAAGGAGAAACGTCACAATTGGAACAATATTGACCTTGCGGTCATATGTGGTGCACTCTGCCAGAAGCAAATCATCAGACACATGAAATTGATGTTTACTGCTAAGACTACTTCTGAGGTTATTCACGACCTGGCTGAAATGGCCAAGCAATGTTCTGATCAAGAGGAATCATCCAAAAAGCTTGGTCCATCAAAGGCTTTAGAAAAAAGCTTCCAGTACTAAATGCCTTCTGTATCTAAGCTTAACCAAAGCACCAACATGGAGAAACAAATAAACTGATAAAATATGTAACTTTCAAGACAGGTGCAACTTTTTCAAGTAGATTTAAATGACATTACCCACAAAAATTAAGAAAAAAATCTCCTACCAATTAAAATCAATGCATTATCAGTTCTGATGAACCAATTATTGTGTCAATTTCAACTCAATTCCACCACTAATATGGATAAAAGTGATGGAGCAATTTACACCCTGTAGACTGAGACTATAACAACATCTGTATTATCCCCACTGGAGCCCTGATAAACTGCTGACTGTTCTATATCTGGCAAAGAAAGTCTATTTTTAGAATCTTTATTATAAATAATTAATTTCCCTGCTATAGCTCTATGCAGCCAACTAGACAATAGTTTTAGTGAAGAGTTTTGGTAGATCTGTAAATGGCCTGTCAATCAGTCATTTGGTGTTACACTACACTGCATCTATCAAGTCCTAACATATCTATGACTAGTGCCATGCCAATGGGGATTTCATACCATATTCCTTCATCTAGAAGTATGAACTATCAAGAAAATTTTCACCCGTTAACCTAACACTGCTGAAAGCTAGCTTTACAAAATCCAGAAGAATTTTCAAACCTCCTGGTACCATAACTTTTCATGCAATCCGATTCTGACCTCTTCAGCTATGCATATAGGCTTATTAAAAGATTTAAATTACATGCAAAAACACTTAAGTATGCAGTGCATTTAGGCATATTTAGTTTTCCTCTTCAGGTCATGTTTTCAAAATGTGAATCAGTATAGTCTTAAAACAAGTATAAACTTTTGATGTCTTGTTAGGAAAGAAAGAAATTTGACACAAACAAAGTAAGGAATGAAGAAACTTAAACCAAAAAAAAAAAAAAAGGTTGGGACAGGATATGTCAGGTAATCTATTTAAAGCAAGAATATTCTCCTACTTGCTGAGGATGTCTGGGACTTGGAGTATCTATTGTTGTCAAGTAGGGGAAACAGTGGTCTGATTTTATGCTCTACTGATGATCAGACTTGGTTGCATGCCCAGGCTAGACAGGTTTCCTCCCCTGCACTTCTATTGAACATGCATGTTTACCTGATTGAAGTAAACCCTGTGCCTCTACTTCCTGCCTTGCAACTATAGTTACTGTCCAGCTTCCCTTCATGCAGATCCTATGAATTTAATCCCAGTAAGAATCATTATATTACGCATTGATTTTTGGTTTGTTTAGGGTTATTTTTCTTTTTTGGGGGGCACTGGGCTAAATATATAAATTTCCAAATGCATCATACATAGACATCATGTAGACCCAAAGTTATTCATAGAACTACTGTTCTTACAATCATGCTAAGATGGCAGACAGATAACTAGTATTCATTATTTTAGGCAAGGTATGATTTGTGAACTTTTGTACAAATATTCTAAATGGAACCTAAAAAAAAAACCTGACAAATTTTTACACTGCACCACTACAAACCTAAAGACTATGTTGCCAACCTTACCCTATTTGTGTGTGTGCATGCTTGAATGTGTGTGTGTGTGTGTGTGTGTGTGTGTGTGTGTGTGTGTGTGTGTGTGTGTGTGTGTGTGTGAAGGACTTTTCCCTCCTGATATTCATCCATTTTCTTACTACAGTAATAGAGTTTAAAAAGGCCTGCAGTGTAAGTAACTGTTTCTGTATCAAACTGTTCATTGAAACAAAGGAAAAACAACATAATTCATTATGAGCTGGTGAAAAACTTAGCTTATTTGTATCTTTGTTGCAATGCCTTTGGAAACAGCTGAAGTTCTGCCAATGATTTCCAAGTGGATCGAGTTTTGCTTGGTATCCCTTGTTACACATTTCGATTTTTAAATGTAAATACCGTTCTTTGATATTCATTTGGGTATGATTTTGTAAAAGTAATTATTTCAACAATGAGAGACCCAAGTGGACCTGATATCCTGGCTTACATAATTTGAAAGCTGACTATTACACTATGCAGGATCATGTAGTAGTATAAGATTGGGGTGGGGGTTCTGCACTGTTAACACATGGGCTATATCATGTCAAGGAAATGAGAGTTAAGTGCCTTTCTGAAGGACATAATAAAGCAGCCTTCACAGGCTGGCCTGGGCAGGTATCAAACCTGTGATCATTGGATTAGGAGCCCAACACTACCAACTTAGCTACCACAGCTCTCTAATACCTATTAGGCCATGCTTAAATGAATTTAGATATACAAGATGTATAGCACGTATACCAAGTTTATGGTTTGTGCACAATTATGCAAGGTAATAATTGAACAAATATTTAGAGTGATGTACCTTATGAACACTGACTGCAGTATCACAAGATTACGTAAATATTTGCTGTCAGATATGAACCCAGTCTGTGTTTGGTGAGTTATTTTTTCTTGAATCACTCAAGTTATTTCCCTTGTGTATACTGATGCCAAAAGATAAGTTTCTTGAATAGACTGAGCAGCTGAAAATGATATGCCAGAAAAGACATACTTTAACTTACTTGTGGGTTACTATGTACTTTTTAATTGTGCAGTTTCGTAGCTGCATTAGCAGCAACATAAAAAATGTTATGAAGGTGCTTAATTTGCTACCTCATCATTATTGAAAAGATACTGTAATATTTGATAGAAAAGTGCTGATTATAAAAAATTACCATCAAGTACATTTCAGCATTTATTCTGAAAATATTTCAGTAAAAATATTTTTAAAAAGTTTACTCAGGTTGCGTGTGTGGAAAAATACAGGATATTTGATTTTGTATTCTTATAAATCGTCAAACAAGGTACATGCACCTGTATTTAATTTAAATGTTTATTTATATATGCAGCACATTAGCATTTTTACAATTTTGATTTCTACAAAACCAACTCCCCCAAAACATGAAATGGACTGCACCAAACATTTACAAGTGTCATAATCTTTCTATGCATCTACTACAGATATGGACATAGTCTGATACTTTTAATTAGGACCTGTTTGCTGAATGTAAATAACATTCTTTGTCATTGGTTTGGGGATGATTTAATGGAAGTAATTATTACAGGAAAAAAAGAAAAGACAGCTGTCACATTTGATCAATATGAGCAAAAAACATCCTGTTAGTTTCATATTAGATGAGATGTAACATAACGTTTATACTTACTTATGCAAACAACACAAACTCTGATCTGTTAATACATAATGTACCAGTAGATCAGGTTCTATGTTGCTTGTTGTACTAATTACTTCAAACAAAACGCAGAGTGCTGCTGGTGCTTTATGCAACAGTAGAACTGGGTCTGTACAGTTTGCAGTGGGACTCGACTTGTAAGCAAGGATACCCATACTCAAATCAAACTTGCTGGCTCCGTGTCTATTTAAGGTACTTAACTGATTTTGTAATGTAAATAATATTCCCTTTATTTGTTTGGTTTCAAAATAGTATTTATTACTGAAAAAAATATCACTTTTAACCAACGAATGTAAAAACAATGTTAATACATTAGATATCCCAAATGTAACATATACCCATGACCATGCTGTCTGGTTTGGGGTCCATTGTTACATTTTTATCAAATTTTTAAAATATTCCTTGATATTATTGGTTAGGGGATAATATGCAAAAACATTATTCCAGGAAAACAAAAAGACAACTGTCACTTTTAATCAATATGATTAGAGACATTGTGATTAGATACACACTGGTAGTCCTACAATGCAAGACACATCACATGTTATTTATGTTTAGGTGCCAAGTCTTACTGCCTAAATAAAGGCACTGTGTTTGTTGACTGACATCAGAACAACAGACCCAATTTTCAAGAATATCTCACACACTTGGCAGCACATATTGAAGCTTTCCACAAATTGAAGCCATGTTGATTTAGATGGACTTTACTTAACTCTGACATCTTTTTTCAAATAAATTCAAATTCTCACACAAGCAAATGGGCATGTTTTCAAGTTCTGTTGGCCAACATTTTGCAATGGAAGTCAGAAATGCCAAAATTGGTTAAAGGGATGAAAAATATTTTGAACAAAATGAATTTTTATTTGTTTCATTAAAGAAACATTCTTCAACCTAATTCTATTTAAGCATTAAGGCTAACATCGCATTCAAACCAGCTGAATGGAACTGGAAAATGTGTCCATTTGTTACTCTCAGATTTGGATTCCATCAAGATAAAGACTACAAAGTATAACCTATTAGATTTAAATTTGTGCAGCTTCGATATGGGTTGTCATGTGTGTGAGATATTCCTGAAATTTTGCCTGTCGTTCTCCAGTCAGTTGACTTAGAACATGCTACACAAGAATGTTATTTAAGGCATAGCACCAAAACAAAAATTTCATGTGATACATCTTACACTGTAGGACTAGATACACAAGATTTAACAGGTACCCATGATTACAGTACTTTGTTTAGTGTCAATTGATACATGGAGTGGGTGGAAATCGGCACACACCTATTACAAAGTCTTCAGGATAAGACTTTTTCAGATAAGAGACAAAATCAGATTTCACTTTTTGTGTTAGAATTTTTACTTCTCCAGATGCTTAGGTTGAATACATGTAAATGTTCAGTGGCAATGTAACATGGACAACCAATGTAACATGGACAACAAAAAAACTGCATCTTTCTTTACATCTCATTGTATAATTTCACAAAAGTTGTTCAAATACTGTGGAACCCTGCTATAACGCGATAACTGGGGCCCAAAAAATTGGATCGCATTAATAGTGGGGTTGCGTTAATGCGGGGTTTTACAGTACAGTAAAAACTGTCATGAGCGACCTCTGCTATGAGCGACCACAATTGTAATGCACGGATCAATTGTACTATATAAATGCTCTGTTATGAGCAACCACCTGCTGAACGCGACCAGCGACTGCGATGTCTTGGCAAAATATGCATTTCGACACTGCTATGAACGACCGCATTGCAAAAACGAGGATAAACTCCACCAACCTTTACTTAATCCCTGTAAGAACGACCGCTCATACCATTCTAAATTTTAAAAATTGTCTGAATTTTTTTAGCTGTGCTTTTAGTGTTTTATAGCTTCTGTCGTAAACCAGACTAAAGTATATGTAGATTATTTCCTAGTCTGGTTCCCTGCTTCATATGCTCCCTGTGTTGTTCTCCGCTATTCATTTAGGGGTGAGCAACGCAGGAAGCACACAAAGCAGGGAACCAGACTAATTATTCCCGCACTTAGCCTGCTTCCCGGCCTTAATCGCAGGACCTGACATCTATGTGAACAACCGTATCGCGAGCAGCAGCAGAGAGGGTGAACCCTACAACTTTGTAGAGACCTTATTTTTGAAAATTAAGGGTTCCTACGAAGGCTGAAAAAAGAAGTTTTTGCCTT